>PISX010009181.1:29922-77326 GCA_004024625.1 Mellivora capensis | reverse complement strand
CCCCGGAAGGAAGACGAGACGCCGGAGCCGCCGGGGAGGGCGTCACGTTGGCGGGGGCGACGCACACGCGGCCCCCGGGGAACGGCGCCTCCGCCCCGGCGCTTGTCGCGTGTGGTCCGTGCGCGCGCGCCTGGGGACGGAGACGCCGCCGAGGGGCGCCAAGAGGCGGCGACGAGCGCGGCGAGAAACACGCTGCGAGCAGAGCCCGGGGAGAGCGCGTCAGGCGCGGCTGGACCAAGGAGGCCGGGCCGGGGCGCCGAGGAGCCGCTGTGAGCCAAGGGGCGACGCTGGCGGGCCTGAGGGCGGCGGAGCCGGCGAACCCCTCGGGGGCACACGCGGGCTGCTGCGCCCCGCGCCTCACGGCTTCTGCGCACTGCGGCGGGTTCACACCCACGGAAGTCAGGTGCGGGGAGCGCACGGCCTGCACGCTTCCCCGGCGCCGCTGCTGCCCTCACCTGACCTCACCTGAACACATCTGACCTCACCGGACCTCACCGGACCACATCTGACCTCACCTGACCACATCTGACCTCACCTGACCTCACCTGACCACATCTGACCTCACCGGACCACATCTGACCTCATCTGACCTCACCGGACCACATCTGACCTCACCTGACCACACCTGATCTCACCGGACCACATCTGACCTCATCTGACCTCACCGGACCACATCTGACCTCATCTGACCTCATCTGACCTCACCGGACCACATCTGACCTCACCTGACCACACCTGATCTCACCGGACCACACCTGACCTCACCTGACCTCACCGGACCACACCTGACCTCACCTGACCTCACCGGACCACACCTGACCTCACCTGACCTCACCTGACCCAGCGCTACGCTTTTTAAGAACGTTACAGCCGGGCGCCTGGGCGGCTCAGTGCTTGAGCCTCTGCCTTAGGCTCGGGTCATGATCCCGGGGTCCTGGGATCGAGCCCCGCATCGGGCTCTCTGCTCAGTGGGGAGTATGCTTCCTCCTCTCTCTCTCTGCCTGCCTCTGCCTACTTGTGATCTCTGTCAAATAAATAACAAAATCTTAAAAAAAAAAAAAAAAAGAATGTTACAACATGCGCTCCAGCTCAGCTTTGCTGTCACTGTGAGGCAGGAGCCGACCACCTGCTCCACATCCCTGAGCTACGAACGTCCCACCTGGCGTTTAGCCCCTACCCCGACACCATCACTGCTGTTGACGGAAACACTGGACAATTTTGGAACCTCTCTGCTCTCTCTTTTCTCTGAATGGCTCTGTAATTCTTTTTAAAAGGAAGCATAATTTCCCCTCTTTTTTTGTCTATTATCTCACTTCCTAAAAGGGTCAGCCCTTTATTTTGGCTTTTGAAATCAAGCAAAGCAAATCAAATAACACGTCAACTGACATTAAAAAGGTGTGTTTTCTCTGAGCTTCTGAGAGAAACTCTTTGCACATTTCTAAGAGAAGCCCCATGAGGACCCCCCTCAAGGGTGAGGGGACTTCAGGTTTGTCTCAGATGACTCTCTGGTATGGTGGAGACAGAGTAAGGAGCACATAAATAAGGTGAACGACCTAGAAAGGAGAGTTCAGATCAAGAGGCTCAGAGTAATAAAAGCAGGGGTTGCCGAAAGGGGCCGAAAGGGAACCCGAGCTGGGCAGACAGAGACTTGCAAGTGCTATAAGGGGTAAGGGGCTCTACAGGCCAGGCAGGGATTTCCTGTGCACAGAGGCCAAAGGACACCAAGCTGATGACACCTTCATAAGCTGTTCTAATTTATAGTCAAAAGCAAATGGACTGGACCCCAAGCTGCTTGTGTTCGACCCAAATCTTATCTTTCAAGTTGTTGAAGAACAACACAAGTTGACACCACAGCCTCTCCAGGCATTTTACCAAAAGTTAGGATATTGACTGGGGAAGCGTGGAGCCCTAAGAATTGGAGTGGGGATCTTTGAGAGGATTCTGATGAATATGAGAGCCCTAACTTCCAATGCCACTGCACCTCTCTCTCTGTTAGAATCCAGTGCTCGTTCCCCACCTGAGTCAGCCTCCGTTGCTGAAGGCTTTGCAATGTTCCAATCGAAGCAATTAGCTTGCAAGAGAATGCTGTTCTCACGGTCCACCCCACCCACCTTCTGCTGCCTCCAGACCCCTTACCCGCACACCATGGGAGATGAGGACAAAATCTAAACTGGGTAAAGAGGCATAGACAAATTTTCTTCTGTAGTTATCAGAAGAATTCTGGATTAAACGTTTGGAAGTGATTTTATTGACATTATACAAGAAGGAGTAGAGTGTTGGCTTGAGCTGAATTTACCGATACAGATGTACTTAGCAAATATTTGGGATTCATTGTTAGCATGAGCAGTTGATTGTGACTTGTATAGTTTGCTTTGTTGGTTGACTGATAGCTGGAGTGGTTGGGGTCCACATTAAATGAATCTGAGATCCATAACTTCCTTGATTTAATGTAAAGGCAGGAATCTCTAGGCTTAAGAAGTTAGAAACGATGGAATAGATTCATGATAATAATGGAATGGAGTGATACCCCTCATGCATTTTCTCACTTGGTTCTGCTAAGAGGGCACTGAGACATTCTTTTTACCAAAGTATGGAGAAATATATTAATGAAAGGAACACTAGTCTCCTTGAAGAATTCATATAAACCATTTTCTACTTGGTAGTGGAATGCTGCTGGGCGTGTCCAATTTGGTGCCTCTCTTGCCCACCTGACTGTGGTCTTGAGGTGGGCATCCCTGATCCAGCATTCCAGAGTCAAGCCTAGTTAGTGCTTTGTCCTTGGGTACCAGAAATCCTGGAGAAGATGCTCATTTTGGATATAACCCAAAAAGGTGGTAAAGCTTTTCTGCACACATGAAAAGGAGAAAAATTAAGGTTTTCTTGAGATGTAGGTGAACTAAAAAATCTAGAGAATTGACACCATGGTGATAGCATGTGTATGTGTGTACCTGGGTGTGGTTACAGATAAGCAACAAGCCTCCTCCCATCTTTGCACATGCTAAGCCTTTACCTAGAAGGCTCTAACCCTCCTGTTTTGGTGGTGGTGGACTAAACCTTCATTTATTTTCTAGATTCAAGTCAGACCTCATAGTCTCCAGGAAGTTTTCCTACACTTCCCTTCTCCCAGAAGATACAGTGTAAACATTTATCAGCATATTATCATTGTGTGTTGTCAACATGGATTCTCTTGACTGTACTTCCCACTGACTTCCTTCTCAAAGACAAGGGCTACTGGTGCTCAGTAATTGTGTTCTGGATGCTTAACAAGATGTAACAAACTCTCAATTGCAAAAAGGTGAATATTTCAGCAAATGGTGGATTTCTTTTGTTTGTTTTACTCTTTTGGTAAAAGATTCAGATGTGAAGTATCTGAAATATATTTCACAGTTTATTGGAAACTAATAAACAGGGATGACTGCAAAGGTGATAAAAAGAGAAAAAGGAATACCAGAGCTTCTATTTTGTTCCATTTTAAATCTTCTAATCTACTTTCCTCCTGTGACCTACTTTCTAGTAATGTAGACTAAATAAATATAGTCATATCAAAATCAACATTTGCTCTTGTGGAGAACATTTATGAGCAATGGGAAAGTATATCACACTGAGTTTCTTCATTATGCTGGTATCAGTAGAGACAGTGGACTTGTCAAAGACTGACTTTTCCCATCCTAGATATGAGAAGTATACCTCTCCCCCTGGAAAGTTGGCAGCTGGGAAAACAGCAGTGTAATTTTAGTTCAAATGTAATTTTCTACTTAACAATCATTCTACATGGGTTTCATGCACATCAAGAAACTGTAGACCCAAGGAAATGCTTGTTTGTGCTTAACAGTCTACTGAATGCTGAGTCTTCAAAGCACATTGGAAGTATTAGAAATAAGGACTGCACATGGCTCCAAAGACCCAAATAAGTAATTCTGTTTTTTTTCTTACCAATAGCCAACTGATCAAAAGAGCAAACATTCATTGTTGATTGAAAATTTAATGATCCACATACACTTCAGAATGTGTATTCTGCTGTTGGTGAGTGGAGTGTTCTCTGTACCTGTTCTTTAATTAATTTTTTAAAATAATTTATTTATTTATTTGACAGACAGATCACAAGCAGGCAGAGAGGCAGGCAGAGAGAGAGGAGGAAGAAGGCTCCCCGCGGAGCAGAGAGCCCGATGCGGGGCTCGATCTCAGGACCCTGGGATCATGACCTGAGCCGAAGACAGAGGCTTAACCCACTGAGCCACCCAGGCAGCCCTGTTCTTTAATTAATTTTTAAATGCTGTTCAAATTCTGTTTTCTTGTTGGTCTTTTGTCTAGATGTTCTATTATTGAAGTGGAATATTGAAGTCCTTAACTGTTAATGTAGAGTTATTTTCCCTCCAATTCTATCAATGTTTATGTTTGTTTTTGGCTCCCTCTATTTAGTGCATACGTGTTTATAACTGTTATATCTTCTTGATGAATTGACCCTTTTATCAATATGTAATGCCATTTTTTCTTTCTCATAACAATTTTTTTTAAAGATTTTATTTATTTGTCAGAGAGAAAGAGTGAGAGAGCATGAGTGCGCAAGCAGGGGGAGCAGCAGGCAGAGGGAGAGCAGGTTCCCCACTGAGCAAGGAGTCTGACACGGGACTCCATCCCAGGACTCCAGGACCATGACCTGAGCCAGGATCATGACATGAGACGCTTAGTCAACTGAGCCACCCAGGTGCCCCTGTTTTTTGTGTTTTTAAAAATTCAATACTGCCTCCTTTTATATTTGATTCATTTTTTAAAAAGATTTTTTATTTATTTGACAGACAGAGATCACAAGTGGGCAGAGAGGCAGGCAGAGAGAGAGGAGGAAGCAGGCTCCCCGCTGAGCAGAGAGCCCGATGTGGGGCTCGATCCCAGGACCCTGAGATCATGACCTGAGCTGAAGGCAGAGGCTTAACCCACTGAGCCACCCAGGCGCCCCTATTTGATTCATTTTTATTTCACCTATTTTTCTGTAATTCTTTTTTAGTGAAATGGGGATTAGAGTTAAATCCTAAATTTATATGACTCTAGGTTGAATAGAAATAAACTTAGTTTCAATGGTGCACACCAACTCTGCTCCTGTCAAGCATCATTTCACCCTTTATGCTATTTTTGGCACTAATTACATCTTTATATGTTGTGTATCTGTTAACATAGATATATAATTATTGTTTTATGCTTGTGGGTTCTAAATCATATAGGAAACAAAAGGAGGCGTTATAACCCAACAGTACAATTGTACTAGCTTTTATATTTATTTGTATGTTTACCAGAGATCTTTATTCCTTTGAATGGGTTTGTGTTACCATCCTAGGTTCCTTTTGTTTCGCCCTGAATTCCTTGTAGCATTCCCTTGTAGGACACGTCTACAACTAATGAATTCACTTAGCTTTTGTTTATTTGGGAATGTCTTAATTTCTCTTTCATTCTTGAAGGGTAAGTTTGCTGGATATAAAGTTCTTAGTTGACATTATTTAAATATGCTATCCCACTGCCTTGGGGCTTCCATGGTGTCTGATGAGAAATTGGGTGTTAGTCTTAATGAAGACCACTTGTATGTTGTGGTTTGTTTCTCTCATGCTGCTTTCAAGATTCTCTCTGTCTTTTAATAGTATATAACATGTTCCATTGTATGTTTCTTAGTTTATACTGCTTGGAGTTCATTGAACTTCTTGGATGTATAGATTCATGTAGTTCATCACATCTGGGAAGTTTTGGGCCATTATTTCTTCAAATATTTTCTGCTCCCTATCTTTTTCTGCTCCTTGGGATGCTCGTAATTTGTATATTGGTACAGCTGATAGTGTCTTATAAGTTTGTTAGACTGTGTTCATTTTTCTTCATTCTTTTTTTCTTTCTGTTCCTCTGACTGGGTCATTTCAATTGCCCTGTAGTCAAGTATGCTGATCCTTTCAGAAGGATCTGAACCAATCTGCTGCTGGACTTTGCTAGTGAATTTTTAAAATTTGAGCTACTATATTTTCAGATCCAGAATTTCTGTTTGGTTCCTTTTATACTTTCTATCCCTTTATTGACATTCCCTACTGTTCATGTATCATTCTCCTGATTGCCCTTGTTCCTTGTTCATGGTTTCCTTGAGCTCCCTGAGCCCATTTAAGACAATTAAAGTCTACGTGTAGTAAATCTAGTGCCTTGGTTTCCTCAGGGATGTTTACTGTCCATTTCTTTTTTTTCCTTTCTGAATGTATTATATGTTCTTGTTTCTTTGTAAGTTTCCATCAAAAACTGGTACTGGACATTTAGAATATTGCTATGGTCTGCTATTATTATTATTATTATTATTATTGCAATGAAAAATAACAAGCATTGGCCAGGATATGAATAAATCAGAACTTTCATATATTGCTGTAAATCAGTGCAGCTCCTATGGAAAATAGTTTGGGGATTCCTCAAGAAGTGAAACACGTGGGGCATCTGGGTGGCTCAGTGGGTTGGGCCTCTGCCTTCAGCTCAGGTCATGATCTCAGGGTCCTGGGATTGAGCCCAGCATTGGGCTCTCTGCTCAGCAGGGGGCCTGCTTCTCCCTTTCTCTCTGCCTACTCATAATCTCTCTCTCTGTCATATAAATAAATAAAATCTTAAAAAAAAAAAGAGAGAGAGAGACACCCGAGTGGCTCAGTGGGTTGAGCCGCTGCCTTCAGCTTCCTTCTCTGCCTCTGCCTGCCACTCTGCCTGCTTGTGCACGCTGTCTCTCTCTCTGACAAATAAATAAATAAAATCTTTAAAAAAATTTTAAAAAAGGGAAACACATAATTACCATATGATTCAGCAATTTCCCTCCTATATACATCTCCAAACAATATGAAAACATATATCCTCATAGAAACTTGTAAATGAATGTTTAAAACAGCATTTTCTGTAATAGCCAAAATATGGAAATAGCTCAAATATTCATCAATGGATGAACAGATTTTTTAAAATGTGGTGTAGTGCTCATTTCTACAGCACATATACTGAAATTGGAATGATACAGAGATTAGCACGGCCCCTTAGTAAGGACGACATGCAAATTCGTGAAGCATTCCATATTTAAAAAACTAAATAAAAAATAAAAATGTGTCTTTTAAAAATTTTTTTAGAAGATTTTATTTATTTATTTGACAGACAGAGATCACAAGTAGGCAGAGAGGCAGGCGGGGAGAGAGGAGGAAGCAGGCTCCCTGCCGAGCAGAGAGCCCGATGTGGGGCTTGATCCCAGGACCCTGAGATCATGACCCCCAAAATGTGTCTTATATATACAATGGAATATTATTTAGTAATTAAAAGGAATGAATTATGATAGATGTAATTTGGATGAACCTCAAAAACATTATGCTAAGTGTAAGTAGCCAGATACAAAAAAATCACATACTGTATGATTTCTTTTATATGAACTGTCCAGAATAGGCAAATCCATAGAAAGAAAGATTAGTGGTCAGGGTCTGGGGGAGTGTGAATTAGGAGTGATTACTTAATGGCTACAGGATGTTCTCCTGGGGTGATGAAAATGATTGGAAATGAAAGAAGTGATGGAACGTACTAAATACCACTAGACTTTATACTTTAAAATGATTAACTGTATGTTATGTGAGTTTCACATAATAATATTAAGAATTTCTCAATAGGGGCGCCTGGGTGGCTCAGTGAGTTAAACCTCTGTCTTTGGCTCAGGTCATGATCTCAGGGTCCTGGGATCGAGCCCCGCATTGGGCTCTCTGCTCAGCAGGGAGCCTGCTTCCCCCCACCCCCGCCTGCCTCTCTGCTTGTGATCTCTCTGTCTGTCAAATAAATAAAATAAAATAAATTTCTCAATAAAAGAAAAAACTTAGTAATCTATAGCTCATCTTCTATCTTCCAACTAATCATCTTCACTCAAAATTATCCTTTATCTTGTATTTTTTAACCATAATTAAACATTGCCATGATATAATGGTAGGGTTAAAGTCTTCCCCTTTCCCCTTCTCCATCTATTGTAAAGCCAAGTAACAAAGTAAATTATTGGGATCCTTTTGACACTTCCAATCAATAATGAACAATTACAACTTGTCTTTATGTTACAATTCTCTCCAAAAAAGGCTTATAGCAACACTCCAATAGTACATATCTGTAGGTGAGAGGGAAATGTGACATTAATTGAGTGTTCAGACATTATGCTCAGCTATTTACACATGATATCTCATTCCATTTTCATACATATCCAGAGATATTATCATCCCCAATTTGTAAATGTGGTGATATACAGTGGAGTTTCAAGGTGGCCGGAGGACAGCAGCTCATATGTAAAAACCCATATTAAGACTGAGCTTTGGGGCGCCTGGGTGGCTCAGTGGGTTAAACTTCTGCCTTCAGGTCAGGTCATGATCTCAGGGTCCTGGGATCGAGCCCCACATCAGGCTCTCTGCTCAGCAGGAAGCCTGCTTCCCTCTCTCTCTGCCTGCCTCCCTGCCTACTTGTGATCTCTCTCTCTCTCTCTCAAATAAATAAATAAAATCTTAAAAAAAAAGACTGAGCTTTGCATGACCTCAAGGCTGTGTTCCTTGTCTTATGTACTGTCATTCTAGTGAGTTCCTTGGAGCCCTACCCGTCACTGTATCACCAAGGATGATTTATCTGTTAAGTCAGGCCATATGTGTCAATGCCATCATTTTAATATAAGTGAAGCTGGGGCTTTCCCATGTTAAGATAAATCTTAGCATTTATCTAAGATAAATTTATCTAAGATAAAAAAGATAAAATTCAGCATTTTCTCTTTCTCTTTTATTAAAGTTATAATCAATAATGAAACTTCAGACCAAAAGGCAAATTATAATAGTTGAAAATATTCAAGGTAACACACTTGTCAGTTTTACTGTTTTTTGTTTGTTTTTACTGACCAAGTTTTTTTTTTACTGAGAAAAACTTTGTTTTACAGTCGAGTCCTCTTTGATTGTGGGAAATGCACTGGCATTAGTAACTTCTAAATCTGCGGGTCCATCACTTTGAGAAGAGGCTCTCCCTGGGTTCTGTGGTAATGGCAGGTGTGCCAAGCCTTCTGCTGCTCCCTCTCTAGGGTGCAGAGTTGGCACATGGCAGTCACAAGCTCACAGCGGTTACTGCCCAGCTCAGGTCCATGACAGAAGAGGCACAGTGCTGCCTGGGCTCCTGGATGTTAGTGAGCAGTCAGGAAGGTTGGAACCGCCTTAGAGGGCAGGACATATAACCCCTTATCTCAGACAAGCAGATCTCAAGCTATGAGACCGCCATTATCACTTCATTCTTTTTGTCTTAGAGACTTCTCTGGGTTAGAGTGTAAAGACCTCAAGGAGAAGTGTGATTAACTAATACCTGGGTCACTCTCATTCCCCCTCACTCACCCTCTGCTACCTGAGCCCAGATTAGGGGAGAGCAAAGATCAGGAGTGAGATGGATGTGGTGGTGGTGTGGGAAGGAGCCCGTGGACTTGAGGGCCTTTGAGAGAGGAAGGGGTGGGCATGTGCTCCAACATCTTCATTTGCTTCACTTTATTCTGTAACCTCCTTGCACATGCTGCTGAGATTCTATGTGCTTCTGAGAAATTGCTTATTTTGTCCTTTTAACAGTGACTGTAGGACACCTGGGTGGCTCAGTCGGTTTAGCATCTGCCTTTGGCTCAGGTCATGTTCCCAGGGTCCTAGAATTGAGTCCCACATCAGCTCCTTGCTCAGTGGGGATTCTGCTTCTCCCTCTATCTCTGTCTCTCCCTCCTGCTCATGCTCTCTCTCTCTCTCTCTCTCAAATAAATAAATAAAATCTTTAACAACAACAACAACATCAACAGAAACAATGGCTGTAGATCCTGACTGAGGGACTATACACACAAATGGTGGTGGCCAGAGCATATGACAATAGGACTTGGTCAGTGACTATAGCTGCCCCATTTTCCACCCCTGCTTCTGGCTCGGAGAAAGCCAAATTTCCCCCCCAATCCCATGACATTGGATGCTCCACTTTCAGAAGCCACTTACAGCATCCCCAGGTCCACAGCCTCCATCAGGACATACCTGAGGTGTCCTTTGTTCCACACTGAGTCTCTGATAAACCAAGTGATGGCGGTTGACCCCTTGGCCATAGCAAGCTTTGAATAAATAACCTCTGCGTGTTCCCATTCACCTGGTCTCCATTTACTTCCACAGTGACGCAGGCTCTGCCAGGGTCCAGTCTGCCCTGACTGTCACTGCAGTCCCCACCTCTGATCAGGTGTAGTCTCCACAGAGGCCCCTGTGGTAAGCTGGCGGAGGATCTGAACTCTGCGATCTTTGACTGGAATTTCTAAGCTAGTCTCATGTTTCTTCCCAGATCTTGTTATTTGTTCCTATTTATGTGGCATCCTTGGTGGGACCAGACCATTCTTTTCCTTCCCTTTTGTTGTCTTTGTATTCTTCTTTTTTATTTTTTAAAGATCTTATTTTATTTTTTTATAAAGATTTTTTATAAATTATTTTTTAAAGATTTAATTTTTTAATTTTTATTTAAGATTTTATTTATTTATTTGACAGACAGAGATCACAAGTAGGCAGAGAGGCAGGCAGAGAGAGAGGAGGAAGCAGGATCCCTGCCAAGCAGAGAGCCTGATGCGGGGCTTGATCCCAGGACCCTGGGATCATGACCTGAGCTGAAGGCAGAGGCTTAACCCACTGAGCCACCCAGGCGCCCCTGAAGATCTTATTTTTAAGTCAGCTCTACACCCAAAATAGGGCTCGGACTCACAACCCAGAGATCAAGAGTTAGGTGCTCGACTATTTGAGCCAGCCATGTGCCCCTGCATTCTGGCTTTGTGTTGTGCTGTCTAAAAGTGTTTTGGTCATAATGATAAGAATTTCAGAGTGGAATTCCATCCAGCCCATGAGCCTGTGGTTTGAGCCAGCCTCGCTGACCACACTGGTCTGTAGTTCCCATGGACTGGTGTCTTCTTGGATAGACTGCTGTGGGTCACCAGTGAAACCAAATGAGGTTGTCCTTCCGCCAACCTTGTGTCCTGAGAGCCTGGCTTTGATTTGGAGAGCATTTTCTCTGGTTTTCTACCTGCCAGGTCAACTGTTAGGTTGAGGGCTGAGACTCAAGGTGCACAACCATCACATACCTACCAGCCTTCACCAGCTCTCAGGTGCTGAGAAAAGATCCTCTTCTCCAGGACAACTCCTACTTCTAATAGGTACTCTTGTTTATAACCTGAACACTTGTGCCTGTCTTTCTCAATGCTGTAACTTCACCAAGGATGATTTGGGGCAGCCTGAGGAACATATGGCTTGAAAAAACATTGTGCATTTGAGAAGTATTTAGAAAATAAAAGAGGTAAGGTTCCTTAGGCCCAAATGGGCAGTCTTGCTTGATTAGTATGCAGCACCCTCCAAATTATATTTTGAATAGAAAATTATTTCACTAGAAGATTATCTAACCAAAGCTAATGAACAAGTTGACACACTTTAGTAACAACCAGCTATACCCAGGTCCCCTCTTGTCCCTGGTTGCTCTCCATTTTCATCTCCATTGACCCTGCCCTCTTCTTCCCGTTATCCAGATCCCCTACACTTTCCCAACAATTCTCTTACAACCCCAAATTACCAGTTGCCTCTAGAGATTTTTCCTTCCATAAGCCAGATATGTAGGCAACTGTGGAGTTAATCCTTGGACCTAAGACAAGTTAAAAACTATAATTAAGGATTTCTCTGAACCCAGGTAAGACCAGCAAATATTCATAGGATTTAGAATTCTTTTTGATTCATATGACCCAGGGTTATTTGACCTACATCAACAGAATTTCATATTCTAAACCATAGATGGCAAAAGCCAATGGGACTGACCTGGAAAGGGACCTACAGGATTCCCCTTTATATGATAAACCAGTCCAAAGATAGTCAGAAAAGTAGGTTGACATCTCCTAAAAGCCATATTTGAAACATTTCCTGTAAAAATTGATTGGACCATAAATGCACACTATAGAGACTGTTCCTTGAATCCCAGACAACTCTTGTCTTCAACACCAAGCTGTGTCTGCCTTCTCCATGATATCTGATGCAGACCCTGAGAAGGATTTTGATGCTGTACCTGACAAGTATGAAGATCCCATGGACATGGACATAGGAAAAATAACTGGAACAGAACCTATTAAAGTTCAACTAGCTTCTACCTCAACTAGAACCATTATCTGAACTTCCCTCATATTCCTTGAAGCCAGAAGCTAAGGAAATATCCTGCCTCTTGCTGAAGGCCTCTCATCCATGGGCTTCTGGTGCCAAACTCTTGCCCGAGTATGCTCCCGTTCTTTCAGTAAAGGAACAAAATGGGTATCAACATGCTCTAGGCTTTCGGGCATCGATAAAGTTGTCATTTCCCCTTCCCACCAACCCAAATACCATCCTGTTGTCAGTTCCTCCTGAAGCCACTTGTTCAATGTGGTGGGTCTTTGCCCTTTCCAGTGTGCCCCTTGATGAAGACATGCAGTGCCTTTCACTTTTACCTGGGGAGCACAACAGTACCCCTGAACGGTTATGCCTCGGGGGCTCATTGACCTTCCTCCTATTGTGCTCAGGTCCCTAATCAAGACTTAAAGGATCTAAGCCACTCTCATGAGTCAATGCTGACACTGTATGTAGATGATCATCTACATTTGCTCAGAGAACAAAGCCTGTGAAAAGGCCTCCATTCTCCTCTGCTCCTTCTCCCAAAGGCCCTGGGAGAAAAGGAACATAAAGTTTTGAAAGATAAATTAAAATTTGGAAAAACAGAGTCCATTATTTAGAGCATGACCTGTCTCAGGAGGGAAAAGACACTCTTCTGAGAGACTAAAGACCAGCCAATCTTAATGCGGGCCCCTCATGAAATGACATTTGGGAGGGTTTCCAGGTGTAACTGGATATAACAGACAACGAGGGCCATTTTTATCTGATATTGTGATGCCTCCTTTATGAATTGACTACGTTCTCAGGGAGGGACTGAGGGACCTTTTCTTCTAGAGCTCAAAAATGATCAGGCATTCTGGAACCTGAGGAAGGTTCTTCACCAGCCTCGTTCCCTGACATCCCTGACTATGAAATTCCCCACCCTCTCTTTGTGGAAAAGCAATCCAGACAAGCCATTGGCATTTTAACTCAACTTCCAGGAAAGCCCATCACTTACTATAGCCTTGGGTGGAAGCCCTCCACTCTGTGAGGTCATCAGCTTGCTCTAATGGTTTCTGGTCCACTGCGTGTTTCTGAAAATAGGCTGCTTCTAGGGAATCTGTGAAGTTCAAGGTCCCTTACTGAAAGAGTCTTCTAGCCGGATGGAATTCCAGATTGCTTCTCTAGCTGTGAATCATGAACCAAGTTGTGAAATCTGACTCTCTTGAGTTTTACTGCTGGATTTGCTGTTAGTGACCGATGGTGAGGGCACCCCAATGAAGTTCAGGAACAGTTTTCTCAGATGTGTCTTCCCATGGACAGAACTCTGGGTTCAGGGTCATGAAGACGCTGTTGAGAATGATTTGGAGGGAAGGCATCCTTCACCTGCCGGTGACAGAAGCACCAGTAAGTGGGTCCCTTGCACTATTGTCCCATGTGTGTGTGGAGCAGGGCGGGACTTGGTGTGAGAGGCGAAGACCCTAACTACGTGGGCTTTTCCTATTGCCAGGTCATAGGGTGACAGATGTGTCCTTGAGGGACTAACCCGTGTGGCTGTAAGGACTAGTGGGATAGTTTTGGCCAAAGGCACTCAGGGCTTCAAAAATTGTGCTAGTTTTAATTTAAGGATGCCTTTGGCTCTTTCAGCCTTTCCAGAATACTGCGGATGGCAGAGACCATATAGTTTTTGAGCAAGTAGTATCTCTTTACAGAGTTCTTTCAGGATGGTTACTATAGTGTGTGCCTCGATCACTTGATATAAAAGTTGGGATGCCCCTGATTGGAAACAAAATCAAAGTTTTTAGCCACTGTAAAGGGCTAGAACTTCTCGGCAAGGAAATAGTTCCACCCATCCTGCAAATATGCATATAATAACTAAAACATATTCGGATCCCATAGAGAGTGGAAGCCAGATAAAACCCATTGAAGATCTTTAAAAGGCCCTTGAGGCTTTGGTTCCAGGTGATGTCCCAATGCGATGATTAATGTTATGTCTGGAGATTATGGGGTATGCAGACCAAGCATGATTTCTGTGTGTGTCTGTGAGTGTACTTCCAGATAAGATTAGCTTCTGAATTGGTGTGCTCTGTAAAGCAGAATGCCCTCCCCAGGATGGGTGAGCGTCATCCAGGGCGCTGAGGGTCTGAGTAGAACAAAAGGAAGGGAAGATTAGCTCCTTTTCCTTCCTGCCTGCCTGTGTGAACTGGCCACAGTCTTCTCCGGCCTTCGACCAGGATTCCTACCAACAGAATGTGGATTGGCATTGCACCGCTGGCTTTCTGGGTCTTCAGCTCACTCAACAGACTGTGGGACTTCTCAGCTTCCTTAAGGGTGAGAATCAGTTAGTTCCTCATCATAAATCATCCTAGCCTGTGACTTTGTCCATGTCCCTCTTGCCCAGATAAAGAATCACTTAAACTCAGTTGATCAAACTCCAGCTAATTCTAAATTTTAATTCAGTAGCCTTCATAGAGCAATGGGCAAAATACCTGCCACCCTGAAAGAGAGCAACAGAGATCCAAGTACACAACTGCCCACGTCACGGGCAAGCCCTCTGTCCCTGGATCTCCATGTGCCCTGGCTGGATACTACTTTTTGGGGGGTGTCCAGGACAGTTGGTGTTGCTTTCCTCAGACTACATTCCCTTTAGGAAAAGTACTCTCGGGCTTGTCTGTGCACCGAGGTCCTAATTTTAGAGACCACCGGGCTGGAAACCCTAACTCAGACATGAGCTCCAAAATGAGGCTTTATCCAAATGAGGCACTTAATCGAGTGCCTTGATTACTCAGGCACTTTCCCGGGATGGCTTTCTGATTCACTGTGAGGCCAACTACCAGAGCAGTCTTCCCGAAGGTGGGAACTCGACAAAGAGAAGGAGGGCTACTGTTTCCCCTAGAGGAGCGGTTACCACCGTTGTCCCGAAGAGCTGCAGACTGGCATAGGTGGTGACGGGTGGTGGGGCTGCTCTAGCGTCCTTGTCAGCTGGTCAGGGGAGTGTCCGGGCACCGCTGGTCCTCCTTGCTCTACGGCATCACCGAAGCGCGTGAAGCAGAACAGACTGTGCCGTAAGGAAAAGCCGTTTGTCTCTTCAACATTAACCCTCATGGCCTATGGGATTTTTTTCTCTTGTCTGGCTTGGGCACATGGGGTTCCTAGCTCCAAAGCACCCTACAAGACTATGAATTGGGGGCGCCTGGGGGCTCAGTTGGTTAAGTGTCTGACTCTTGATTTCAGCTCACGCCATGATCTTGGGGTGCTGGGATCGAGCCCCGTGTCCGGCTCATGCTGGGTGTGGAGACTACTTGAGATTCTCTCTGTCCCTCTCTTTCTGTCCCTCCACTGCCTCTTAAAAAAAAGGCAAAAAAGACAATGAATTGTCCTTGTCTTTGTCATGGTGGTCATGATGCTGCTCTGTCGCACCCTGTCTGGTCTTGAGCGATTCTGGGCAGCTACTCTCTCGGGTCAGACCGTCGCCGTGATGACACAGCGACAGAGAGAGCATGTCTCATGATATGACTGGCCATGGAGGTTCTGAGACAGTCCCCAGCCTCCCGTGAACTGGTCAGCCTCTCACAGGTGTCAGAAAGACCCAGGGGGCAGGGGAACTGGGAGACTGAACATACAAATGAACCCTTAAAATCGTCTCTGCAGCCATCAGCCCAGAAGGAGCAGGACCTGGTCAATGGCTGCCAGCGTCCCCTCTTTTCTCCCCTTCCAAATTAGGGCCACCGGAGAAAGTATACTCCCCACACCTGTATGCCCCCAGACACAAGTTGTCACAGCTCTGCTTAGCCACTTCCAGCTTCCCTGTGCCGACAGCCTCCAACTGGAGCGTCCTTTCCCACCCACTACTGAGTTTCTACCAAACACAAGCGATGGTGGCGGACTCGCTTGTTAGTGGAAGATCTGGGTAAATGGCAGCCGTGCATTCTCACTTGGGAGAGAGATTTATTTATTTGTCACATGACGACAAACTGGACTTCTGTAGATTATGAGAGCGTGTGCGACAAACGGGTGCTAAAACCTGAAACTGGAGTGACCTCCCAAAGCTTGTTTAGATCACCCCCTTGCTTTAAAACCTTCCATGGCTCCCCACTGCCCTTGGCATAAAACTGCTCTTTGTAACTGGACATAATCTACCCCTGATTCGTTTTCCAGCCTTCTCTCTCTGGCATTGGTAACCAAACAGACCTTTTTTTATTTTTTGGAACATGTCTTGCTCTCTTTTCCTTTTGGGCTTTGGGACAGGCCATTTCTTCTACCTGGAATAATCTGTTTCTCTCTTCACCTGATTGCATCTTCAGTATAGACATGACTTCCCCTCAAGCTCCTCCCAACGCCTGCCTGGGCAAGTCGCTCCTCCTGTTGTTACCAGAGCACAGCACCGTTCCACCAGTTATTATCCCACTGATTACTTGGTTATGTTTTCCAGACCACTGGAAGCTGAATCATACCGGTCATGCACCACACCAGTCTTGACTCTGTCAACCCTCCCTGTAGGGTTACAATAGTTCATGTAGATAATATATATTAACATATCTGAAAACTTTCTCTGGAAGAAGTGATTTCTAGAAATAATTATGATGGGATGACTTTCCATTGGCATGGGATCTAATGCTTTACCTATTGCACAATAATACCAACATCAGCCTTTCAGGAAGACAGCATGGAAGGCGAAGAAGGAATCCCCTGCCCCTTCCAAAGCCAGAGCCAAAGCAAAGGAGCTTTGAAGTCCAAAAACTCACTGCTGAAAGGCATCCACAGTCACACACACACAAAAGATCTGCGCGTTCCCTACATTCCCACCACCCAAGATGCAGCATCTCTGAAAGCAGCCCAGATATCCTCAGAAGAGCCCACATGAGAACCAGGCTGGATCACTACGCCATACTGAGTCAGCCGTGAAGAAAATCGGAGACCACAACACCCTGGTGTTCACTGCGGATGTCAAGGCCCCCCATCAAACAGGCTGTGAGGAAGCTCTGTGACACTGACGTGGCCAAGGTCAGCACCCCGTCAGGGCTGATGGAGAGCAGAAGGCAGATGTCCCCTGGCTCCTGACTATGAAGCTTTGCATATTGCCAACAAAATTGGGATCATCCAAACTGAGTCTATCCAGCTAAATCTAACCCTAAATCCTGATTTTTCACCCCCCAAAACACCACCACCACCAACCATGTAATTTATAAGTTTATCCTATTGTTATATTGTCATAATAAACCTGAGAAGGTGGGTGTCTACAAAGTGATTTGAATTTTAACTTCATTATTGTGTTAAAATATAGAATCACAAGGTAGAAGTGACTCCAAGAAGCAACCTTCATCCAATGCCTTTTCTGTACTAGAACCATTGTGTTCAGTTCTTTGCTCTCCTCCTCCATGTTTATAGCTTAATTATCATCTACATTATGGTGACTTTAAATTTATACTTCTCCCCCAGGCTTTCAGATCCAGACATCTCGAGGTCTTCACAGCCATACCCAACGTGGTCAAGACCAAATCTGTGATCCCTCATTCTCTTTCCTGTTTCCACGGTCTGTTTCCCTCTCTTTGGAGGTTTTGTGTTAAAAAATATGTACTCACTTATCTTATTTGAGCACAATTGGCACACGGTTTGGTTTCAGGTGTGTGGTAATGATGGGCCATCTCTCCAGTGGGCTGTGCTCACTGCAGGAATAGCTACCGCCTCTCACCATGCACCGTTATGACGCACTGACCATAGTCCCTGTGCCGCACCTTGTATTCCTGTGGTTTATTCATTCCGTAATGGAAACCCTGTGCCTCCACTCCCCTTCACCCATTTTGCTCATTTCCCTCCCCTCCTTCCCTGTGGCAACCATCGGTTTGTTCTCCGTATTTATGGATGTGTTCATTTGTTTCGTTTTTTAGATTCAGGTGTAAGTGAAACCATAAAATATTTGTGTTTCTCTGTCTGACTTATTTCCCTGAGCATACCCTCTAGGTCCATCCGTGCTACAGACGGCACCAT
Organism: Mellivora capensis; assembly: GCA_004024625.1. Taxonomy (NCBI): domain Eukaryota; kingdom Metazoa; phylum Chordata; class Mammalia; order Carnivora; family Mustelidae; genus Mellivora; species Mellivora capensis. The sequence continues at coordinate 59,207 of PISX010009181.1, read as the reverse complement.
CTCATTCCTTCGTATGCTGACTACTACTGCACAGCAGATCTACGCATGTTCTCTGTCCGTTGGTCAGCGGGCGGGCTCACGGGCTGCTTCCGGATCTTGGCTATTGTAGATGCTGCTGCTGTAAACTTAGGGGTGCATGTATCTTTTTAAGTTCGTGTTTTTGTTTTCTTTGGGTAAATACCCAGCAGTAGAATTACTGGGTCATGTGGCATTTCTAATTTTTATCCTTTGAGGACCCTCCGTGCTGCTCTCCACAGTGGCTGCACCAGTCTGCATTCCCGCCGGCAGTGCACGGGGGTTCCCCTTTCCCCATGTCTTCACCAACACTGGCTATTTCTTGTCTTTTTGATTCTAGCCATCCTTACAGGTGTGAGGTGATATCTCATTGTGGTTTTGATTTGCATTCCCCTCATTACTCATGAAGTTGAACATCTTTTCATGTGTCTGCTGGCCATTGCGATGTCTTCTTGAGAGAAATACCTGGTCAGGTCCTCTGCCCATATTCAGTCAGGCTGATTAGTGTTAAGTTATTCAGTGCTCTCCTTCCTGACCCTCACAGCAGGGTCCAAACTATCACCAGGTCTTCCTCACCTCACCTCCTGAATATCTCCCACAGCTGTCTGCTTCTCCTCTCCGTCCCAGCTCCTCCTCTAATCTCAGCTCTTCCACCTGGGCCAGTCCAACAAGTTCCTGGCTCTTGTTCCCACATCTTCCCTCCTCCCATCTTGAGTCTTTCCTCCCCGCTGTAGCCACCTGTACTTTTCAGATACAAATCTAATTCTATCAACCCACCTGGTGAAAACACTTAATGGGCTTCTCACTGGTCTTAGGACCAGTGGCTTCATGATCTGGTCCCTCATCTACTCTCGTAGTGTTTTTCTTCCCATGCTCTGCACTTTGGTCATTCTGGTTTCTTTCATCAGCATGCCTAGGGCATGCTCTCTCCAGGCACAGGGCCTTTGCAGGGGCTGTTCCTGCTGCTGGAGTCTCCTCCCCTCACCATGTCTTGCTTCCTTGATCCACTAATGTTTTCTTGTCCTTCTGACCTCAGGTTGTGGCTCCCACAAGGCCGCTACTCTAGGTCAGGTTTCTGCACTGCAGACTCGTGGAGAGCTTACCTGCTGCAGGAGCGTTTACCTCCGCTTATTTTATCTTATTTTAAAAAAGATTTTATTTACTTATTTGACAGAGAGAGAGACAGCAAGAGAGACAACACAAGCAGGGGGAGCGGGAGAGGGAAAAGCAGGCTTCCCGCTGAGCAGGGAGCCCGATGCGGGGCTCAGTCCTAGGACCCTGGGATTGTGACCTGAGCCGAAGGCAGACGCTTAATGACTGAGCCCCGCAGGCGCCCCACCTTCCGTTTATAATTATAGTCTCACTCTGTAGCTATTTCACTAGTGATGTTCTCCTCCACGGGGTTCCAAGCTTTTGTTTTCTGCTCATCACTGTCTCCTTGGCACCCAGCAGACACACAAAAAGTATACATAGAACATAGGCAAGAAAGGCATGATTAGATGTAAGTTGTTCACAAAGAGTAACTCTCCCTCTTTTCTGTAGAAATTCCAGTGGTTTTGGATGAACCGCAGCAATATATTTTGTTGTAGATGAGCTTGTCTACAGTGTGTTCCTAGATCAGCCAGGGCTGCCGGATGTGGCTGTGCACTGTGCGGGCTCGACGTGGGGACAAGCCGCCGCGGGAGCAGGTGCGGCTGAGATCACGCCCACTGCCGTCACCCAGGTCTGTGTCTCCGGATGGGATGCTTCCCCTCCTCTCTTTACATACCAAGCCACTTTATAATGACACTTCTGTCCCCAGGCTAGGGCCTTCTGGGCAGCCCAAGGCCCAAAGGCTTCCCTGCTTCTAAATGTGCACAAGGGTAGCACAGGCTCTGGGGCTAGTCACGATTTTCCTCCCTTCTGTGGTCGCCCAGATTTCTCTCGTCATGCTGGACAATTATATCACAAATGCTGATTCGGATTATGGGGTGAACGAGATGAGAGAGTAGGAAGGACTCAGCAGAGCGTCTTCACTTTTAAAGAACTAAAATCAAAGCATCTGTCCTTGTACTGGCGGCAAGTGGGCGAAGGAAAAGCAGAGCAAACACGTGTGTGCTGGGACATGAGTTGCTGACATCTCTGCCGGGCACTTTCCCGACTCTTTGGAAATAATCTCGACCAGTCTCACCGGGTCCCGTTGCTCATTCCTTCTGTGGTGGGGAGGGACAGTCCTTTCAACCTCAAAGCTGTGGACTGTAGTTTGAAACATCATTCATCATATACCCATGCTGAAGTATTTAGGGATGCAGTGGACTGATGTCGGCAATTTTTTTTGAATGTATATATAAGAAAAGAGAGGATGGATTAAGAGGTGCGTAGCTGCGTAGTAAAGCAAATAGAGCAAAATGTTAATGATAAGATCTTGGTGATGGTGCTCACTGTATAATTATTTCAACTTTTCAATATGTTTAAAATTTTTAATAATAAGCTGGGAGGAAACTTTTATTCAACATTTACTAAAATTGTCTTGTATTTATTAAAATATTTACTTATGTTATTTTTTCAAGTAACCCAGGCATCAGGAGTACAATGGTGAAGAAGAAGACATGGTTCCTGCTGGCAGACAAGCACGTTAGCACATGGTGATGGAACAGCCCAGTGACAGACATACAGAATGTCCTGGAACACCAAGGAGAAGTGCCTACCACATTTCCTGATGTTTCTGTGTGCAGTGGTGGTGGTCAGGGAGATCTTCCTGGAAGAGAGGGCAGCAGAACTCAGCTTCGAATGGCAGTGGAATGAAAATTGGTTCGGGTGTTGGGGAGGGCAGGCACTCCATGGACACTGTGTGGTATTTTTGATGGCAGGAGATGGGCTGGGACTGGTCAAGCTTGGAGAGCTTGTGTGCCATGCTGACCACTGGGCTTGGTCCTGGGAGGATGTGGAATGGCTGAAGATAGGAAGGGGAGTGGCGGGGTTCAGTTTGTCTTGGCTACGTCTCTGGGATGGCTGCCTAGAGAGTGTTCCTTTAGGAGACGAAGCTGGAGATAAGGTGGGTGCTCGTGTTGGTGTTCGTTAGGGGGGGACCTGAATTCCCAGGTGCTGGTGAGACAACAGATTTGAGGAATGTTTAGGATGTAAAATTGGAAAACTGGAGATGGGAAAATGAAGGACAGTTAAGCCCACCACTTACTGTAATTACAAAGACGGTTGATGGGCTGTTTGGAACATTTTACATCTGAGGTGCCTGTGGGAAACCCAAGTGGGGCTGCCCCATTGGCAGCCAGAAAAATAAAAGTGAAGCTTACAAAAGAGGTACATACATTGATTTGAAATTGAAATAGTGAAATTTGAATCTACAACTGATATTAAGAAGGGAGAGCATGCAGAGTAATACAGTGAGAAGGATGGGATTTCCAGCACCTAGCACAGTGCCTGGCACACAGGATGTGGGTGATGAATATGTGTTGAAAATGGAATGAAAGTGGGCATCATCCTGGAGAGCCACAGTCCAGGATGGGCCGATGGAGAGAAGCTGGTGAAGATGTAAGGCACAGAGCTTGGAGATGAAAGGGCGCGTCTGGGAGTGGTCAGGGAGAGAAGGGCTTGCCGGAAGGGAGAGGGATTCCAGATGAAGGGTGAGGTTTCCCCTCTGTTCTTCGGTCTAACAGTTATGAGGTCGCTGGTGACCCAGGAGTTTCTCCAGAGTGGTGAGGGCCATGGCTGGAGAGCATGAGGCTGTCGAGTCCAGGAAGTCCAAGCAACCGTGGAGAAATGTGACCAGATGCTCTCCTTAGAGCACCTCATCTGGGTCATGAGCCCCTTGAAGGCTTTAACTTTACTTTTAAGCACACCCATGATTTCAAGGAAGCTACAGAGGGGTATCCATTTAGCCTGCGAGTCATTATCCCATTAGATCATCATTCGTGACTAGGTAGAAAGATAAACTCTCCTTCAGGTACGACTTGCGTCCCTAGAGCGGAAAAGCACACTGTGGTGGTGTAATGTCAGTCCAGAATTTAACGCGTTTTTGAGTCCATTCAGGTATTTAGTGCCTGTCGTTGCGGGCACCGGGCCGTACTGAGAAGGTCCCAGGAAAGCGCGACCGGCTGCCATTACGGGAGGCGGACGACCGGACTCCAGGGGCTGGGCAGGGGCGCGGGGCCGGGGAAGGGCGGCCTGCGGGGAGCACGGGCGGACGCCGCCCTGGAACCGGCTCCAAGGTCAGCGCGGCTGCTGCGGAAGCAGGGGTGCCTGGCGCGGCTGCGGGGCTGGGCAAGACCACGTCGAGGGTCCTGGCGCTCCGGGAGGCGGCCGAGGCGGGCAGGCGTGGCCGCGGCCGGCCCACGCGGGGGGCAGCGTCTGGAGGGGTCAGGCGGGAGCGGGCCGGGCCGGGCCGGGGGAGGAGGGGGCCGCACGCCTGACCTGTCTCGGCGCACGCGTCCTCGTCCCGCGCCCGTCGGCTCGGGGGCGCCCGGTCCACGTGCGCCCGTCGCGGGAAACGCTGCTCCTGCGGCGCGGCCAGCTCTGCGCAACCCGGGCCCGCAGGCCGCGTGGGGGTTTTGGCAGGTGGCGCGGGCCGCCCCCTCCCCGCAGCGGACAGTGCCCTCCCTGGAAACCAGACTTCTCAGGCCAGAGGGACAGCTTTCCCCGAAAAGGGCCGTGGGGTCAGGAGCCCCCGTCCAGGCGGCTCCCCAAGAGGTGTCAATTTCAAGGGCACACTGGCCGGACCTCTAGGAGCCCGAGCGGTGCTGTCCAATGGCAGCGCAGGGCTCTCCTCGCAGCTGGCTTCCTATTGGCCCTGAGACGTGGGCGGGGCCACCCTTTCCTGCCACGGCCACTAGCTCCACCCCCATGCCATGCAAATGAAGTCAAAGCGCTGGTGAGCCCACGTGATCGGTCACGTGGTTAACGACAACCTTGCCCCGCCCTTCCAATGACGTCATCACCTACCCAAACTCTCTCGAGAGTTTGCAGGGATGCAAGGGAGAGGCTGGCAGCCCGGCCCACTGTGGCAGGAAGGGGGTTAGGGGCGGGGTCTACAACAGGGGACCCCGACTCCCCTCCAGAGCCTCCAGTCCAGCTTCAGACAGGGGCCCCAAGGGTCCTGTGGGGCAGTGCCCGGGGGGGGGGGCCCATGCACCCTCTTCTCCCATTGGCTGGCTGTACTGGCATGCAAATGAGGGCGCGCGTCACTTCCGGAGGCAAATCGAGCGCCATTTTCTCTTTCTGGCCGTGCTGGGAGGAGGGGACGGGGTCGCGCGGGGGTGGGCGCGCGCCGAGGCGGGGGTCCCGCCGAGCGGGGCGGAGGCGGGCGCAGGCGCGGGGCCCCGGTGGGCCGCAGCGGCGCGGCGAGAGGCGGCGGGGGACGCTGCGGCGGCGCTCCGGGCGCCCAGCGGTAGGTACGACCCCGGCCCAGTCCCGCGGCGACGCCCCCGGCCCTGCCCGGCCCAGGCCCGCGGAGTCCGGACGGCGGCCCCGCCCCGCCCCGCCCACAGCCCGCGGCCCGCGGCCGCCTCTCGAAGCCCGCGACGCTCTCCGGGCGCGGGGTTGGCGGCCCGGCCGGCGCCCGTCACTGTCCGCGTCACGTGGGCGCCGGGGGTGGTCGCCGGGGCGGGGGGCGGGGGCCGGGCCGCGCGGAGAGGGGCGGCGGGGCGCGGGGCGGGCGGTGGCCAGGGCGGCCCCCCGGCGCGTCTCCCCGCAGCCGGGCTCCCGGAGCCTGTGCCGGGAGCAGCCGGGAGTGGCCGCCGACGCCGGCCGCGCGGTCCGCGGGCGCGGGGCCGCGGCGGGGCTGGGGCTCGGGCTGGGGCGGCCGCTCCGCGGGCGGCGGGCCCGGGGGCTGTGCACACGCCGACGCCGGCTAACTTCTCGCCGGGCGCCGCCGGCCGCCCCTGACGCGGCTGTTGGCGGCGCCTCCGCTCGCGGTGGCTTCTGGACCGGCCGCGGCCGGAGCTGCGGGTCGGCGGGCCGCGCACCTCGCCGGGCGGCCGTCTGAGGGCTTTCCCGGGGCGCGAGCGGCGCTGTCACCGGGCGCGCGGGGGCGCGGGGGGCGGCGGCGGGGCTGAGACTCGGGGGCCTGCGGTCGTCCCGGGTCGGAGGTCGGGGGTGCGCGCGTCACCGCCGCGAGCGGCCGGGCGCACCGACGCGGGTCGTTGGGTGGGGGCCGGTGGTCTTCCCGCGCGCAGAAGGGGACGCGGTGCCGCCCCGGGGGCCGGACGGGACCGCCGGCACCTGTCGGGCCGTGTGGCCCAGAGCTGCGTCGGGTCAGCGGTGGGCCGGCTCCCGGCGGCGAAGCGGACTTGGGGCAGGAACTGCGTGAGATCCCGGGGCGCTTTGCACCCAGGTTTGTGCGCGCCCCTCCGCGCTGCCGGCCCCGCGTGTCCGCGCCGCTGCCGCACGCGACAGGCCCGAGGCGCGTGGCTTGGTGAAGGTTCGGGACGCGCGTCGACGCCGCGAGCACCGGGTGTTCTTCCTGCTGAACTCCAGGTCTGGGTGGGACGTTTCCCTCGGGCACCGCCGGGCCGCTCTGCGCGCGCTCAGCCCCCGCAGCCGCTGCGCTCCGCGTCCCGCAGGCACCCGCGGCCGGGACTGTGGCCCGCCAGAGGGTGCGCGGCTCGGACGCTGTGCGGCGGACGAGACCCCCAGGGGGGGCCGTCCCAGACCCTTCCCTGCTGAGAGCGTGACGCGGCGCTGGCGCGCGGGAGCCCGAGGCGCTGGGGCTTCCCTAGCAGAGCCCTGGCCGCGCGCGGGTTCGCGTGTCCGGAATGGAACGTCCGTACCTGGCGCGGGCCTGTGCGAGTCGTACTCGCGCCGAGGAGCGGCGTTTTCGGTGGGTCCGCGTGCGCCACGCGCGGGCGCGGGGCTACTGGACTGTGGACCGAGGCTGGTGGACGAGGGCGGCCGCGTCCGTCTGCTGATTCCGAGCGCCGGAGGTTCGCCGCAGGTTCGCTGCAGGGACGGCAGCGAGGAATGTGCGCGCGCTCAGGCCTGCGGACGAGAAGTTCCCTTCTCCGGATTCAGGAGAGACTGACCTTCCCTTGGCCCTGCCCCACGCCCTGAACAAGCAACTACGGGCCGTTTCCCACTTGCCCCATCCCGACGGCTCCCGTCAGTGTCGCCCCGAGAGCGGGCCGGCCTGCATCGGCCCCTGGCAGCCAGCCTCGACCGGCCCGCCCCGAACTGCTGCCTGGCCCGCGCTCCAGCCCCCGCGTGCCGGGCCGCTCGGGTCTCGGCCCCGAGAGCTCGGCTCCCCTGTACCGCCGTTGTCCTCTGCAAGCGGCGGACGCAGCACCTTGTTGCGGAGACAGGAGGGTGGTGGCCTCCACCTAGGACAGCTCTGCGTAAGGGGAAAGAAGAGCGCAGAGCGGGTCGCGGGGCTGTAGGCAGGAATGAAAGCAGGTCTGATAGAGCGGGCTGGAAAGCAGCGAACGGTACTTTCTGTCGAGGCCTCCTCTGGCGGAAGAAGCCAGTGTGAGCTTGAAAGTGACCTTGTGTGTAGTTTTTAGGAACACCCTCGCGAGGTTCTTGACAGCTCCTCTGTTAGGCGAGGCTTTGCGGCTTGACCTCGTGACCCTGAGCCAAGACCTGAGCTGAGCTCAAGAGTCAGAGGCCCAGCCGACTGAGCCACCCAGGCACCCCTGGGTGGGGCTTTTGAAGGCTAGAACCCAATTCGGTGCATTTCATTTTTAGTAATTTTATTAATTTTTTACTTTATTTCCTAGGATTTAATATTCTTCAGTTATAACATGCTAAATGATCCTTCAGTCTCTCCTTTTACTGAACCCAAGATCTACTTTTGACATAGATAATGAGATTTGGAAAACTCATTCCAAATGAGCTCCTCAGAAATTCTGTGTTTCCTTTGTACCCACTGGGAATTCCTCTCTTATCTGTTAACCCTTCCTCCCCCCAGTCCCACCCATTTGATTCCAGTATGCCTTTTTTGGTTTTACTTACTTTTGGCCAAATATAGGGAGACTTTTCCTTTACCCCAGTAATTTTTGGATGCTGATCTGTTTGCCTAGACTGTTTTGGGCTCCAACTCTAATGGTCCCATAGCCTTTTTGAACCTTTTAGCACTTTAAAAAAAAAATATCTGACAGAGACACAGCGAGAGAGAGAACACAAGCAGGGGGAGTGGGAGAGGGAGAAGCAGGCTTCCCGTGGAGCAGAGAGCCTGATGCGGGGCTGGATCCCAGGATCCTGGGATCATGACCTGAGCCGAAGGCAGATGCTTAATGACTGAGCCACCCAGGCGCCCCATCACTTTCTGCATGTCTTATGATTCCTACCCTGTTTTGTTCCCTTGTTGTGAACACTTGCTGTATATTATTACACTCTGTGATAGGTCCCAGACGTGCAAAGAAGACATGATTCCTACCCTAAAAGGGTTAAGTCTAATAGGAGAACTAGATACATGAGTAGATCATTGGAACACGGTGCCATGCAAGAAGCATAAACTGGGAGGGGCACCAGGTATATGCTGGGGGAGGAGGGCTGCAGAAATGGAATTGCTGACTCACAGATGTTGTCATTGAAAATCTGGGGAGAGAGCGCTAAATTGCCCTCTACGCATGTAGAAATTAAGATTTTTCTACTTAGTTTCACTGTCAGTGATGTTCAATCTTTAAAAGTTACCATTCTGATAATAAAAGATTGGCATTCGCTATTTTAACCTGGTGTTCTTTAATCTGATTTGACGGTTTTGTAGCTTTGGTAGCTTACACAGTAAAAAACTTTGAAATAGTTGCAGATTCATAGAAATTGCAAGTATAATGGGAAGAACTTTTCCCCGAAACATCTGAAAGTAACTTGCCAAACAAGATGCCACATCACCCCAAATATTGTCTGTTTCCAACGATAAGAGCGTTCACCCACATACCCAGAATGCAGTCATCAGAATCAGGAAATCAATACGTTATCATCATCAAATCCTCAGGCCCCACTGAAGTTTGGCCAGTGTTCCAGTAACACTTCTGGTGAAAGAGCGAACTTAAAATTTCACATGGTTTTTATTTTAGTCTCTTCCAGTGGGAAATAGTTCCTTAGTTTTCCTTCCATGATCTTTTTTTAAAAGTGTGTAATTCATGTAGAGTTGTATAGCCATCACCACAGTCTAATGATAGAACATTTCTGGCACACACCAAAAAACCTGCTTCCACTCCCAGCCAACCGCTAACCTAGCTTCTGTGTCTGTAGAGTTGTCTCTCCTGATCATCTCACATACGTGGAGTCAGAGTGTGAGAGCTTCTGCATCTGGTTTCTTTCGCAGAGCATAATGTTTTTGAGGTTCATTCATGTTGTGGTGTGCATCACTACCTCGTTTTAAATGCCAAGTAGCGTCCTTTTGTATGGGTGTACCATGTTTGTTTACCCATTTACCTGTTAAAGGACATTTGCATTGTTTCCATGTTGTGGCTGTTATGCATAGTGCTGCCTTGTATGGTCTGGACCCTTGGATATTATAGGCTAGTTATTTTGTAGAGTGTCTGTTATTTTGGGCTAAGAAGTCTACCAGACTTCTGTGAATTACTTTTCCTTCGATCATTTATTTATTTATTTAGAGGGTGGGTGGAGAGGGAAAGAGAATCTGAAGCAGACTCCGTGTCCAGTGTGGAGCATGACACTAGGCTCGATCTCATGACCTTGAGATCGTAACTGGAGCCCAAATCACGAGTTGGATGCTTAACTGACTGAGCCACCCAGGCTCCCCTTTCCTTTGGTGATTATTAAGTAATTTTTAGGGAGATGCTTGGAAATCACGTACATACTCTGTTCTTCATCAGATTTTCAGTGTATTTAATTATGTATGTCACCGTAGACTTAAGTTTATATTCTGCTGGGTTATATTTTAGTTACTGTTGATGTATACCAAAGCACCCCAGAACTTCATACAATAAAACTGGATTAAAACTCAGTAATTCTTTGAATCTGGAGTTGAGACCAGAGCAGGGGAGATGGCTTGTTTCTGTTCCTCATCTGGGAAGATTCAAAGGCTGGGGTGACTTGACAACCAGGGGTCTGGAAGTACCTTCACTCACATGTCTGGTGATGGATGTTGGAACATCTTCATGTGGTCTTTTCATGTGGGCTAGTTGAACTTCCTTATGACATGGTGTCTGGATTCTAAGAATGTTGGTCCCCAGAGAGCAGGCAGAAGCAAGTAGCATTTTTATGCTGTAGTCTTGGAAGTCACATGGTATTATTTCTGCCATACTTTATTGGTTGAGGCAGCCACAAAGTTCTGCCCAGGTTCAAGGGATGGGGCATAAATGCCCGACTTTGGGGGAGTACTGTCAAGATCATGTAGATTATTTATTAGATCAAAAAGATTTATTTATTTAATAGAGCATATGTGGGGGCACCTGGGTGGCTCAGTGGGTTAAGCCTCTGCCTTTGGCTTGGGTCATGATCTCAGGGTCCTGGGATTGAGTCCTGCATTGGGCTCTCTGCTCGGCAGGGAGCCTGCTTCTCTCTCTCTCTGCCTGCCTCTCTGCCTGCTTGTGATCTCTCTCTGCCAAATAAGCAAATAAAATCTTAAAAAAAAAATAGAGCATATGTGGAGGGGAGGGAGAGAGAATGTTAAGGAGACTCCATGCCCAGTGCGGCACTGACATGGGGCTTGATCTCATGACCCTTTGATCATGACTGAGCCACCCAGGTGCCCCAGGATCATACTATAAAAGAGCATGTGGCACGGGAGGTACTGTGGCATTGTGTTTGGAAAATCCAGTGCCACAGGTTGTAATCTATTACTATCATTTATTTGTCCCATGTTTGGGTTGCGGGAATTTGCTTAAGTTGGTTTCTTAGGAGTCCTTTTGACATGACTCACCATTCTTTGAGCCACTCTTTCTTATTTTCTGGTATAGGACAGTGTTGTCTGGTCTTGCCTTTTCCATGCTCCAGCCCTAGAATCAGTCATTTTTGTAAGGAGCCCTGGTTCTTTTTAATGGGAGGTGATTGAAAAAGTAAGATTTGGGGGTGCCTGGGTGGTGCTGTCAGTTAGGCGTCCAGCTCTTGGTTTCGGCTCAGTTCGTGATCTCAGTGTCATGAGATTGAGCCCTGGGTTGGGCTCTGCACCCAGAGCAGAGGCTGCTTGAGACTCTCCCTTTGTCCCTCCCCCCAGCCCACTTGCTCTCATTCTGTCCTCAAATAAATAAGTAAATAAAAAAAAGAAAGAAAAGAAAGATTTGGGCCTCAGGAGTGCTCACTGCTGCTGGGTTGTGTAAGTGCTTCCGGACTCTCTTAGTGAACAAGACTATGGAATGTATACACGCACATTTACAACTGTGTTTTTTATCTAGGTAGGTATTGAAAACAGGTCACACCTGTACCTCCCATTCTGGTCAAGTACCACAGGGTCTAGTTTAATTTTATGCCTTTTTAGATATTTTAAAAACAGCTTTTTGGAGATTTTGGAGATTGGTAATTTACATACCATACAATTCACCTATTTAAAGTATATAGTTCACTGGTGTTTAGTATATTCACAGAGTTGTGCAAATATCACCACAGTTGACTTTTAGAACATTGTGATTGTTTCAAAAAGAAATCCTCTTCCCCTTAGCCATCCCCTTCATTCCTCCACAGCCCTAGGCAACTAGTATTCTACTTTCTGTCTTTGTAAGTTTGTCTGTTCTGGACAGTTTTTGTGAGTGGAGTCCACGACGTGTGGTCCTGCATGTCTGGCTCCTTCGACCTAGCATAGTGCTCCTCTGGGGTAGCCCACATCATAGCACCTGTCAGTACTTCGCTTCCTTTATGGCCAAACGTTGACCGTATGGACATACCACAGTTCATTTATCCATTCGTCAGTTGATGGACATGTGGCTTGTTTCTACTTTTTGGCTTTTGTGAGTAATGCTGCTGTGAACACTGTGAACAAGTTTTTGTTTGGGTGCATGTTTTTAATTTCTCTTGGGTGAAATTGATGATTCATATGGTACCTGTATGTTTCATCTTTTGAGGAACTGCCAGACTTTTTTTTCCAAAGTGACTGCACCGTTGTACATTATTACCACAATGTATGAGAGATCCATTCGCTCCACATCCTTTCCAACACTTGTGTTTTTTCTTTCTTTCCTTTTTTTTTTTTTTAATTGTGGTCATGTTAGCATAAAGTTACATGTTTCACTGCGGTCATGTTTATTTCCCCACAGCGCATCTTAGCAGGTGCTTAATGGTCATTTGAATTTTATCTTTGGAGAAATTCAGATCTTTCCCCCATTTTTTTCTTTTATATTTTAACAGATGTATTATTTTTTAGAATGAGCTTGAGCAGCAGGGGCAGAGGAAGAGGGAGAGAGACTCTCACCCAGACTCTGCCCTGAGTGCAGAGCCCAGGCTGATGTGGGGCTGGATCCCCTGACCCTGAGATCATGACGTCAGCTGATACCACGAGTTGGGCAGCTAACAGGCTGTGCACCCAGGCACCGCTCTTGCCCATTTTTAAGTTGGGGTATTTGTCTTTTAATTATTGAGTTACAAGAGTTTTTTTCTTTATATATTCTGGATATTAGTTCCTTATTAAAAATGTGATTTGCACATGTTTCCTCCCATTTTGTGGATTCTCTTGCTTTTTTGATGATTTCCTTTGAAGCATAAAAGTATCTTATTGGAGGTGCCTGGGTGGCTCAGTTGGTTAAGCGTCTGCCTTCAACTCAGGTCACGATCCTGGGGTCAGGGGATCCAGCCCCACATCTGTCTCCTGCTTCTCCCTCTCCTGCTGCTCCCCCTGCTCGTGTGTGTGCGCGCTTGCTTTCTCTGCATTCTCTCCCTCAAATAAATACATAAAAATATTAAAAAGTTTTATTTTGGTGAAGTCCAGTTCTCTTTTTCTTTAGTTGTTTGTGATTTTTGGTGTCTTATCTAAGGGTCCATTGCCAAATCCAAGGTCATGAAGATTTATGTCTCTTTCCTTTTAAGAGATTAAAAGTTTAAGCTCTTAGGTGGAGAGGTGTATGATCCATTTTGAGTTACTATTTGTGTGTGATGGAAGGAAAGAGTCTAACTTCATTCTTTGGCATGTGGATATATAGTTGTCCTAGCATAATTTGTTGGAAATTACTCTGTTCTCTCTCTCTCTCTCTCTCTCTTTTTAAGATTTATTTATTTGAGGGTGAGTGGGAGGTGGGGAGAGGCAGAGGGAGAGGGAGAGAGACCCCATGTGGAGTGTGGGGTGTGATGGGCTTGATCTTATGGCCCCAAGATCATGACCTGAGCTGGAACGAAGTCAGACGCCCAACTGACTGTGGCACCTAGGCGCCCTGAAAATTACTCTTAGTGTTTTACCTGCTCAGCTAAATATTTAGATATCAGTGTAGGTACTCAGTTTTGTTTTCTTTTTTCTTTTTTTTTCAGGAAAAAATTCAAAAATGTTTCAGATTCCTGTGGAAAATCTTGACAACATCAGGAAGGTACGAAAAAAGGTGAAAGGCATTCTTGTGGATATTGGGCTTGACAGCTGCAAGGAGTTGCTGAAGGTAAGAATACACGTGTGAGATGAAGAGAAGACAGTGACACTGGAGATGCCGGGTTGGCTTTATGGAGGTGAGATCTGGACTGGGAGTGTCCCTCAAGGTGGAGATTGCTGATACTTCAAATGACTGCAGAGCATAATTCTTACGTATGTCTTTCTGACCTAAAGTGAGCTGTTTTAAGCTGTTCAAATTTTTTAAAAATTTTTTTAAAAAAAATTATTTGTCAGAGAGATCGAGAGAGCGAGCACAGGCAGACAGAGCGGCAGGCAGAGGGAGAAGCAGGCTCCCTGCCGAGCAAGGAGCCCGATGCGGGACTCGATCCCAGGACGCTGGGATCATGACCCGAGCCGAAGGCAGCCGCTTAACCAACTGAGCCACCCAGGCGTCCCTAAGCTGTTCAAATTTTTAAAGTTACTTTTATGTGGGTCTTTTTATAGTTCTTAGTTATCAAATATATTTGTTTTTGATCTTCAAAGGGAATGTGTTGAATTATTTGTTATTTTGGCAAAAGAAGACCCTAACGTGACCCCCTGGATTGTTGGGAGTAATTACCCAGTGGGGCTGCACATGTGGTGTGACTTGTGAACTTGATATATGAAGTTTTAACAAAAGTTTAAAAATTAAGGTCACACTCACATACTCTGATAAGTTGTGTTCTCATACTTTTTTCCCTTCTTATAACTTGAGAATATATGGCTGGCATCTATAGTAAAGAGACAGAAATTGTTAAATAAGGTTTGGTGTGCATTTTTAAAATTTATTTATTTGTCAGAGGGAGAGAGGGAGAGAGAGAGAGCGAGCACAGGCAGACAGAGAGGCAGGCAGAGGCAGAGGGAGAAGCAGGCTCCCTGCCGAGCAAGGAGCCCGATGCGGGACTCGATCCCAGGACGCTGGGATCATGACCTGAGCCGAAGGCAGCCGCTTAACCAACTGAGCCACCCAGGCGTCCCTGGTGCATTTTTAAAGCCATTGGTGATTCTATACATGTTTGGGACCATGTCTACTTTGAAAAATTTTTTTAGACTTTTGAACAATTCAGTTCATAGTATTGGCCTGGGAAGGGTTCAGTTTCTTAATTTTCAAATATCAGACTTTCATCCAGATTGATTTTATTTATAAAAAGGTGGTCTAATACTGAAAGACTAGTAATTACCATGGTCCTCATTAATGGCCAGGATTGATTTTTGCGCTCAAGTAGACAAGTACTAATTTCTGTCAGAAGGACCCTAGGTAATTCTCTGTTCAGACACTGCACCTCAGAGAGCTCTTCCTTCTGAAATGCTGCCTTCTCTGTTCTCTGTTGTCTTAACTACTCTGTTCTGCTTCAAAGCTCTCATAGTACCTAACATTATTTATTTTCTGTCTCCAAACCGCTCTCCCTCCCCCCCCCCCAATGTAAGAAGACAAGGACCTCTTTGTTTTGTTAATCCACTGTATTACCTGTGATGAGAGCTGTGGTCTGGCACATAAATATGTAATATATATATATGTATATCAATATTTTAACATTTGTACTAAATATACATATATATTTTTAACAGGTTAAGTTTTGAATGAATGAACAAAAGTAGAAACCCAAGTAGAGCAATACTTTTAATAACAGGCTATTACTGAAAGTCCTTTGCAAATAAAAGGGTGGGGGAGATCCCAGAGTGGAAGCTCTTGGTAGACACTCCTGCTCAGGAACAGTCTTGAAGCAAAAGAACCGCAGAGTTCTTTGCATCTCTGTTTAGAAGTCATAGTTGATGCATGAAAATGAAAGCAAGGTAGTTATTTGGAGATAAGATTGGGCAGGTGGGTATAGACGTAGTCCATTAGTAATAGCTAACTCTCGGAAAGTTCCTGGACCCAGTTCTGACATGACATGAGGTGTTCTGGTTTCCCATGTGTGGGAGTTCTCCAAAGTGGGGAATAAAATTCTTAGGGAGCTTTCCTTACATAGTCAAGATTGATTAAGTCACTCACTGATCCAGCCTGCAGTCCCCCTCACCTCCCCAGGGGCTGGGGTAGGCCTAAAGGTTCCAACTCTCTTACCACATGATTGGTCCTCCTGGGAACCAGTTGCGCTCTTGGGTGGGATCTACAAGTCACCTTCATGAATAACAAGACCTCCACTGCACCTTTATGGTTTTGAAGCATTTTCAGAAAACTGAATGAAGACAGATTTATCTGAGAAATACATATTTGGTCATCTGAATGACCTTATAAATAAATCGTTTCTTACAACTTTCTTATAAATCATTTTCTTACAGTAAGTACATGTATTTAAGTAGTATTGCAGAGAATATATATAAATAAGCAAAGAACCCAAGTGTATGTATATAGATACAGGGTATTTAAAGTGATAATAAATGGGAACCCCCTACAGTGATGCCTGGCGTGTGGTAGATGCTCCAGAAATGAACACTGAAGGTGTAGTGCTGCCCTTCAGTAGACAGACGGAGAATGTTCGTGGGTCACGGAGGGGTGGGGAATAAAGAGATGCCTTTTATCTTAATCTTGGCTCTTAGCTAATTATGTGCTCTTGGACAAATCAGTTAATCTTTGGGCCTGTGTCCTTATTACAGTGAAGGAATATAGAGAATTAGGGTACTAGGATCCTCACCCCTGTTTAGAGAGATGACAGTTTAGCAGGAGCTGAGAGACAAACTTAATAATAGTGAGAAATGGGGAAAGATCACTTCTAGCTGGGAAAGCTAGAGTAGCCTTTTTTTTTTTTTTAAGGTTTAAAAAAAATTATACATTTGAGAGAGATACAGAGACAGAGCTCAAGCAGGGGGAGAGGCAGAGGGAGACAGAGAAGCAGACTCCCCTCTGAGCTGGGGACCCCTCCCCCAGTAGGATCGAGACAACACGGGGCTCGATCTCAGGACCTAGAGATCATGACCTGGGCTGAAGGCAGACGCCCAACCATCAGAGCCACCCAGGCACCCCTAGAGTAGCCTTTACGGAGATGAGATTTGAACCATGTTTTGTATGTTTTTAAAGAATGGGCAGGTTTACCCAGTAGAAAGAATTAGAAAGGGTATTCCAGGAACATGGAATTTAAAACCACAACCCGAGGGTGCCTGGGTGGCTCAGTGGGTTAAAGCCTCTGCTTTCGGCTCAGGTCATGATCTCAGGGTCCTGGGATCGAGCCCCACATCGGGCTCTCTGCTCAGCAGGGAGCCTGCTTCCTCCTCTCTCTCGCTGCCTACTTGTAATCTTTGTCAAATAAAATAAATAAATAAATAAAATAAAACCACAACCCAGTTAGTTAAGCCTCATCAAACCAGGCTGAGTGATTTCAGGAACACGTTACCCTTTAACAAGATTAACCAGTCATTCTTATTTTATCCTGTTTGCTGCAACATTTTCTCACTTGTGTGTGTGTGTGTGTGTGATACTTAAGTGTGTGTTTTCGAAGAGTAAGGATGGTCCCTTACATTACCACAGGATGGTTATCAGCTGAAGTAAGCTGGTATTTTTATCTTGTCTGATCATTTATAGCACTCCTCTCTGTCTGGGAGGGACCCAGTCTAGGATCAGGCATGGCCTTCAGTTGTCATCTCTCTTTCTTCCATCTCCTTGAAGGTGAATTGACTTTTTAAATGGAATTCTGTTCCAGAATTCATTTTGTTTTATTCTTAGATAAAACAGTAGTAATAACTAAAAGTTTTCATCCTGGTAGCCTTCGTTTTTGACATTATATAGAGCAATATTCCTCACTAACTTCCGCTTCCTTAGTCAGCCTAAGAGTGTGTCTATTCATCTGAATTTGTTCAAGATTTATTTACTTTGACTGTGCTGACACAGATACGTACATACTTCTCAACGGAAAATTGAGAGATTTTAATGGTTTACAACTATTAAGTTAGTTTAACTAGTGGGTTAAATGTTACTGATTCTTTTGGGGGAAAAGTTTTGTTTTTTTAAATTTGTAGTTCTGTATTTTATAAAATTGTTTAAATAAAATTCAAGCAATGTGAAGTTCAGTTTAGAAAAATTAGAAAATATATGCAGAAACATAGATACAAGAAGACTCATTTGTAAGCCGTTACCCAAAATACCCATTGTTAAACCTAATTTTATGTCTTTCTAGATTTTTTTAAGTGGGAGATTAAACTGAGATACTCTACTAGCTTAGCTTTGTTTTGTCTTTTCACTGAATCTCATATTAAGAATTCTTTCCCATGTCAGATGCATTTATTCTTAATCCCCCATAGTACTTAGAATTTCTTGGTTTCAAGCAACAGAAACCGACACTAGACCAACTTAAGCAAAAGGGAATTTACTGGAAACCCGAGGCCTCCAGAGTCTTCCCTGGAGACTAAAGGAGATGAGGGAACGTCTGTCCGTGGTCCTTTCCACTTCCTTACCCAGCGTGTCAAATTTTAGTGAGGTGTCACTCTGCCTTCTCCAATTTCCAAAGTGTCCAGGACTCTATTTGTTCCCAGAGTTAAGACCTCAAATTTTAGGCTATACAGTTCTTGTTGAAAGCCTGTCTGAGAAAAAATCGAACTTTTGGGAAGACAGACTCTTCAAGAACCTTATCTTCTTTTCTAAAAGTAGATCTAAACCCTGCTTACTCATTTTTTTACTCTTGATTTTGATTTTTGATTTTGATTTTTTACTCTTGATTTTTTTGAAAGCTAACATTTGATCAGTTAAAGTAGGGACTGGCTATGTCATTTGTACGGCACTGTGCACAGTGAAAATGTGGACCTGGGCTGGCCCACAGCCCTGTTGTCCCATCCCAACCCACAGCATGTGGGGACTCCCAAGGGACAGCACCTCTGTGCTGGGGTGCTCGTGGTATCTGGATCTGGGCAGGGTTCGAGGTCCCCACCTTGACCTCTTCTCTCCCTCAGTCTGTGCTAGGCTTCCAGTGGAGGTGATGAAGGAATGTGACAGCTTGGTTACAGTGGCAAGTGGTGCAGGGGAGAGGGAGTGGTTTCAGGATGAGGGCGGAGAGAGAGAGGTTGGGGTGAATGGGAGATGGAGAGCCGGGGCAGAATCTTTCCCAGGAACACTGGAGGTAGGACCATGTGTGAGCTGAAGCTCCAGGCTCCTGACTGTGGCCCATTGTCCTATCAGACTACTTTTATAAAATACAAATTCAAACTTAAAATTATGAACAGTTTCAGTATGGTGACAACAGAGCGTTAAACCCCAGCACTGGCCTTTCTGAGCACAGGACTCTATGTGGCTTCACTAGTCTGGTGCCCCTGGAGAAGCCCTCACTGGTATTTTCTAAGACCTTCTCAGGCTGTTTTGTTTTGTTTTTTTAAGATTTTATTTATTTGAGGGGCGCCTGGGGGGCTCAGTGGGTTAAAGCCTCTGCCTTCAGCTCAGGTCGTGATCCCAGGGTCCTGGGATCGAGCCCCGCATCAGGCTCTCTGCTCAGCAGGGAGCCTGCTTCCTCCTCTCTCTCTGCCTGCCTCCCTGCCTACTTGTGATCTCTGTCAAATAAATAAAATCTTTAAAAAAAAAAAAGATTTTATTTATTTGAGAGGGCGTGTGAGGATGTGCGTGCGTATGGGAGAGAGCTGGTTTGAGAGAGAGGACCAGTGAGCGGGGGAGGGGCAGAGGGAGAGGGATAAGCAGACGCCCCAAACCCACAACCCAGAGATCATGAGCTGAGCCAAAGGCAGCCAAAGGCAGATGCTTAACCGACTGAGCCAGCCAGGCGCCCCCAGAATTTTAAAAATATTTAATAATTTAGTTCATTTAACCTCATATATTAAAAATATTTCAGTATGCAGTCAATATAAAGTAAGTAATAAAATATTTTGTCCTTTTTCTTCTCTTATAATGTTCCAAGCATATTGAAAAATATTTTTTATTATGATAAAATATAGATAATAATTTGTCTTCTTTCCCATTTTTAAGTTCACAGTTCATCAGCATTAATAATACCCACACTGTTTTGCAGCTGTCGGCTCTATTTACAGTTGACCCTGAATATCATGGTGGGTTGGGGCACCGACCCCCCTTCCTTTGCACAGTCAAATCTGGGTATAACTTTTGACTCCCCCCAAACTCAGCTACTGATAGTCCACTGTTGCGCAGAACCCTACTGACAGCATCAATAGTCAACAAATGTGTACGTATTATATACTGTGTTCTTAAAGTAAAGTAAGCTAGAGAAAAGAAAATGTTAAGAAATCACAAAAGAAAAAACAATCATAAGAGAAAATGCATTTATAGTAATTTTTTTTTTTTTTGAGAAAAAAAATCTGTGTTTAAGTGGGCCTATGCAGTTCAAACCTGTGTTGTTTAAGGGTCCACTGTGTTTCAGTGGACATTTTCATCACCTCTAAGCATGATACAGTAATTCTCTATCCTCTCTACCCCAGCCCTTGATAACCTATAATCTACCCTAGCTCTATGGATTTGCCTACTGTAGATGTTTCATGTAAGTGGAATTTTTTTTTTTTTTTCTTTTTGTAAGTGGAATTTTTTTGTGTTTGGCTTATTTCACTTATTTTTCTTTTTTTTTTTCCAATTGCAAACATTAAACAGTTTTCTTTTTTTTAAGGATTTTATTTCTTTATTAGAGAGAGAGAGTGACAGAGACACAGTAAGAGAGGGAACACCACAAGCAGGGGGGAGTGGGAGAGGGAGAAGGAGAAGCAGGCTTCCCGCAGAGCAGGGAGTCCGATATGGGGCTCGATCCCAGGAGCCTGGGATCCTGACCTGAGCCGAAGGCAGATGCCTAATGACTGAGCCACCCAGGTGCGCACTTTATTTTCTTAAAGACAGTTACCACTTTTTAAGATCAATAGTGCACTGCGCCGTGGGTAGGGGGGATGCCTACACAGATGAAGACAGGGGAAGCCAATTAGACTATTCACAGCAGAACTATCCCAGAAGAATCACAAGGTTCCAAGTGTGTAAGTGAGATTAAGAGGAAGTAGACTTGAGTTTCCTGCCTGAAACTCACCACAGAAGAGCCCTGTTGATCAGGGAAGGTCCTCTAAGCTACATTCTGCTGTATATTGAAGTCTCTTAAATCTCACTGACAGGGAGAGAAGAAAACCTAACCTTACCCCAAATTTTCTGCTGTTGAGTGCCAGCTCTCGTCAGTTTTCACTCTTCTTTATGTAACTTTGGAGTTCATCTTTCTCCATTTGGTAGCTGCTTTTTCCCCAGTTCTTGCGACTGCTGCAGCAGGTTTCGTTTCTTTTCCTGAAGAAATGCCCACGTTGCTGATGTCGTGGCCACGTACAGGAAGTGGAGGAATGTGCCGCCGCTGTGTCTGCTGCGGGAGACCGTGCTCTCCCTGGTACCTCAGGAGCTCCCCCGTGCGGGTCCTTGCGTCAGGTCCCCTCGCATCTGCGATGACGTCTTGATGGGTTTCAGCGGCTCTGAATTGTCTGTTGCTTTAACTCAGTCTTTCCTGTTTCTAACTATGAATATACCAAGGTTCTTCTCTTCTTTTGAAGTCTTCAGCCTCAAATCCAATTTGGTGGCCTCATCCTGTACTTTGAATAACAAGGCCAAGAAGAGTCATTGGCTTTGGTGAAAAGCCAGCAACATTTTTCCTAACTTTGTGAAGTTCTTCTGACTTGGATTGGTAGGTTAGCCTGTGTAAGGAGCCACGTCAGTGTCATAGATGAGCTCAATGATGACCTGCGTGGTTGCCAGTAAGTTTCTCCAGGTCCTCCCGAGCCCGCTCTCCCCACAGTCCCGTCAAGCCGTCTGCATTTGCTGCGGCTGCTTCCGGAGGGTCAGGGTCGCGGTCACCAGGTCTGTCCATCATTGTCCCATGAAAGCAGGAA
This sequence comes from Mellivora capensis, assembly GCA_004024625.1. Lineage (NCBI taxonomy): Eukaryota > Metazoa > Chordata > Mammalia > Carnivora > Mustelidae > Mellivora > Mellivora capensis. The sequence goes on along the minus strand of PISX010009181.1, from coordinate 37,966 downwards.
ACTGTAAAAGTTGAAGAGAAAGTTCTTGTGGCCTCCATATAGCCCAGCAAATCTGACTTTCTTATTTTTCAAATCTTCATAACCACTGAAGTAGTCAAATACGGTATCGCCAGAACCTAAAATCAGTTTATAGTGAGGTCTGCGTCCAGCATCTTTCTGCGGGTCGGTCGTGCCTTCTGCGTCGGCTTGTTCGCCGGGGACGACGCCAGTCCGCAGTGCAGGACTTCCAGAGTTTTCCTCGTGAAGCCTGGTGGGAACTTCCATACCTTCCTCCTCTCTGTTCATCACCGCCACGCCGGCGGCCTCAGGCCTGTCCCTCCTGTGAGCCGGGCTAGCAGTGGTCGCAGAACCCACTCTGGGGGCTTATCTGTCTCCGCCGGCGGCCCTTCCTCCCAGGGGTCTCTGACGGGCGGTTCTGTTGGACTCTGTGCGGCTGCGACCCGGGCTGCTCCTCTGTAGGGGAACTGCTGGGAAAGGCCGCCTGCGCCAGGGGGCCGGCGTCCCCGTGTCCGGGGACAGAGTCACTGACCACGCAGCAGCCCTAACCCTTGGGGTCGCTGCCGCACCCTTCCGGTGGAGCCTCTTGACTTTTGAAAAAAGATTTTATTTATTTATTTATTTATTTATTTATTTGACAGAGATCAAAATAGGCAGAGAGGCAGGCAGAGAGAGGAGGAAGCAGGCTCCCCGCCGAGCAGAGAGCCCGACGCGGGGCTCGATCCCAGGACCCTGAGATCATGACCCGAGCAGGAGGCAGAGGCTTAATCCACAGAGCCACCCAGGCGTCCTGGGGGAAAGACATTTATATGCTGTGAAATGCACTTAAGTTTCTCCAAATGATGATTTTTGATGTGCGTGTCCTCCAGTAATACAAGTCTCCCGTAGCGGTACAGGACAGTTCTTAGGCACCTGGGTGGCTCATTGGGTTGAGCGTCTGCCTTTGTCTTGGGTCGTGATCCCAGAGTCCTGGGATCGAGCCCCACATTGGGCTCCCTGCTTGGCGGGGAGTCTGCTTCTCGTTCTCCCTCCTGCTTGTGTTCTCTTACTCTCTATCAGGTAAATAAATAAAATCTTAAAAAAAAAAAAAAAAGATATAGGACCGTTCCATTGCTTTGGAAAGTTTTCCTCAAGCCCTGTTTCGTCAGTCCTTGTCCCCACCCCACTGGCTACCACTGTTGTGAAATTTTGTACTATAAATTAGATTTGCCTGTTTTACAGTTTTATGTAAATGGAATGATGTGTGCTCCTGTGGAAGATTATTCTCTGTGGTTACAGTGTTCAGTTACATGGATGGATTAGTTTATTGGTCCTTTCTTCTGATGGTGGACACCTTGGCTGTTCCCAGTTTTTGGTTATTATGAATAAGTTTCTCCTTATGAAAGTATTTTTGTGAACATCTGCTTAGTTTTATAGGAAATGGCTGATGTATGATTCTGCACTCCTGTCAGTACTGTGTAAGGGTTTCAGTTGTACCCTTACCATTTGTGGAATTGGTTTTCTTTTTTTTTTTTTTTTTAAATTTTATTTATTTATTTGACAGAGATCACAGGTAGGCAGAAGGGTTGGCAGAGAGAGGGGGGAAGCAGGCCCGACCCGAGCCGAAGGCAGAGGCTCAACCCACTGAGCCACCCAGGCGCCCCTGGAATTGGTTTTCTAAAAAATTTTGAAATAACGGGGCACCTGAGTGGCTTGGTTAAGCGTCTGCCTTCGGCTCAGGTCATGATCTCAGGGTCCTGGGATTGAGCCCCGCGTCGGGCTCTCTGCTCAGCGGGGAGCCTGCTTCCTCTCTCTCCGCCTGCCTCTCTGCCTGCTTGTGATCTCTGTCTGTCAAATAAATAAATAGAATCTTTAAAAAAATTTTTTGGAAAAAGCTGTATTACAGTAGCAGAATGTTCATTATGTTACTATTCAGTGTGATTGCCAGCTGTGTGTTCTCTGCAGATCGCTTTTTCAGATTGAGCAAGTCCCTTATTCCTACCTTGCTGAGAGCAAAAATTATGACTAGATGTCGAATTTTGTTAAAGTGATTTTTCTGTATCAGGATAATTATCTTTTTTTTTTTTTTTAAAGAGAAGTTATTTTATTTATTTTTTTTAAGATTTTATTTATTTATTTGACAGAAATCACAAGTAGGCAGAGAGGCAGGCAGGGAGAGAGAGGAGGAAGCAGGCCCATGCGGGGCTCGATCCCAGGACCCTGGGACCATGACCTGAGCCGAAGGCAGAAGCTTTAACCCACAGAGCCACCCAGGCGCCCCAGGATAATTATCTTTTTTAAGTCTAATACAGTGAACAACGTGGTTTGATTTTCTTTTTTAAAAAATAAACTCTTTAAACCAGTCTGTATCTCTGGGAGATATGCTACTTGGTTCTTTTTGTATGTTGGTTTGATCTGTAAAATTTCCATTAGGGATCTTTGCATCTATATTCTTGAGCGATGCAGTCTGAAGTTTTAACTTTTTGTAACATCTTTGTCTAAGTTCCATGTCAGGGTAACTCTGGCCTCGTGGCCTGGCCTGGAGTTGTTTCTTCCTCCTTGTTTTGTAAGTTTGTAAATTGATGTTTGTTCTTCTTCTTTTTTTTTTTAAGATTTTATTTATTTATTTGACAGAATATAAGCAAGTGGAGCAGCAGGCAGAGGGAGAAGCAGGCTTCCCGCTGAGCAGGGAGCCTGATGCGGGCTCCATCCCAGGACCCTGGGATCATGACCTGAGCCGAGGGCAGCCGCTTAAATGGCTGAACCACCCAGGCGCCCTGATAATGTTTCTTGTTTGCTTTGTGGGAAGGTTTTTTGTTTTTTAGTTTTATGTTTTATATATGTAGAGAGAGCGTGAGCAAGGCTGGGGTAGGGGGTAGGGGAAGGGCAGAGAATGAGAGCGCGAGTCAGTCTCAAGCAGATTCCCCGCTGAGCGTGGAGTCCCATGTGGGGGCTCAGTCTCAGTGACCCTGAGATCATGACCTGAGCGGAAATAGAGAGACCCTTAACTGACTGAGCCACCCAGGTGTCTTACTTTGTGGGAGGATTTTAAGAATGAATTCAGTTTCTTGACTGGATATCGGCTATCATGGTACCTAATTTTTTTTGAGCTTTGGTAGTTTGTCTTTTCAGGAATTTAACCATTTCAACTTAAGTTGTAGTATTTATTGGCATAAAGTTCATATTATTTCCTTTTCTGTAGGAGCTGTAGTGATCTTGTTTTTTAGGTCTTTGTTTTCTCAGTACTTAATGCTATAAATTTCCCTTATGCATTGCTTTAGAAGTGTCCCACAAACTTTATTTCCTATGTTTCCACTTTCATTCAGTTTTGAAATAGTGTCTGATTTCGCTCCAGATTTCTTCTTTGATCCAGGATTAGAAGTATGTTGTTTCATTTCTAGGATTTGGGAATTTTCTAGATAGCTTTTGTTACAGATTTCTGTTTAATTTTGCTTTAGTTAGAGACCGTATTTAGTCCTTGTAAATTTATTGAGACTTATTTTATGGCTCTGCATAAGCTCTGTCTTCGTGAATATTTCCCGTGTATTTGCTCCTACTGGGTGGAGAGTCTGTCAGTGTTAGGTCAGGTTGGTTGATTGGGTTTGGTCCTTTCTGTCCTTCCTGATTTTTGTGCGCGTGTTCTACCACTCATTGAAGGAAGAGGGTGCGTTGACGTCTCCAAGTATAAATTTAAATTTGACCGTTTCTCTTTTCAGTTTTTGCCTCATGTACTTTCTCTTTCTAAAGTGCATACATGTTTGTTTTGTTCTGCTAATGAACTGACACTGTTACCATCATGAAGTGAATTTCTGTCCATGTTAATATTCTTTTTTTACCCCTGAAATCGACTCTGTGTGGTGGTAATGTAATTCCTCCAGCTTTCTTTTGATGAGTGATGGCATGACACATCTCTGTCTTTGTATCGTTCACCTGCCTATGTCTTTATACTTAAAGTGAGAGTTTTGTAGGCAGCACGTAATTGGACCTTGTTTTTGTTTGCCCAGTCTGCTAGCCTGTGCCTCTTAACTTGAATGTTTAGACTAGGGGTAGGCAGACTAAGGTTGAGGGCCAAACCTGGCTGTCTGTTTTGTAAATGAACTTTCTTGGAATGTCCATGCTTGTTAGTGTTTATGGCTGCTCTTATGCATGCTGGTGGCCTTGAGTTGTGTGAGAGCCTGAATGGCTGGCAAAGCCCTAACTATTTCTTCTCTGGCCTTTACTTTAGGAGTTTCCAGCCCCTGTTACTTAATAGTAATTAATGGTTATTGATAGGGTTGGGTTTAAATCTCCCATCTTGCTGTTTGTTTTTACTTGTCTTTTCTGTTTTTTTTTTTTATTCTTTCTCTACTTAAAAAGTACATAAAAATATTGAATATTTTTTATGATTCCATTTTAACCCCATTTTTGGCTTATTAGCTATCTGTTAGCTATCTGCTTTTGTTTACCTTCCTAATATACTGCTTCACATATAAGACCCTTACAAGGGGCGCCTGGCTGGCTCAGTTGGTGGAGCTTGCGACTCTTGATCTTGGGGTTATGAGTTTGGGCCTAATGTGGGGTGTAGAGATTACTTAAAAAATAAATAAAATTAAAAAAAAAAAAGAAATCCTTACAATACTAGGCTTTTGTTACCCATTCCAGCCTTTGTGTATTGTTACCATGCATTTTATTTCTGTATATGTTACAAACCTCAGAATACGTTATTTGCAAATTAAACCCTTATAATTGTACTTACCTCTGGTTCTGAATTGACTTGGTAAGCAGTGTATTAGCATATTAGGTCTATTTGAAGGCAGTTGTTGTATTGTTATCTGGCTTAACGGATTCCTTTTTATATTATAAATCTTTAAACAGCAATATAAACTGTGAAAGTTAAAAACTACAGGTAGTCATTTCTTTAGAAAATAAAATTTAAAAGGCCACGTTCCTGCCGTTCAGAGCGGACTGCTCTTGCCACCTTGGTTAGCTTGCTTGCGTGCGCGTGTGTGTGGTCTCCACAGTGAGCTCCTATTGATCATGCTTTTTTACTACTTTTTCAGTTACTTTCATCTTTCTCTGTCCATTAGGTGTTCGACCTTCTTATCTAACACCCAGTCCGTGTTCATATCTCCAGTGTCCTCCAGACGTCTTACACTTGGTTTGTCTAACGCAGGGTTCAGTGTGAACCCGTTGCACTGGTTGTTCGGTTCTTAGTGTCCAACACCCCCCACCCCTTCTCACCCCCTTTCTGCTGTGTCAGCCACACCCTTGTCCACGCCGCCCTCCGCAGGGTTGACTCCAGGTGTCCTTGGTCGGGCACCCACTGGAGCGCCCGCTTTGTACTCTCCCTGGCAGATCTTCCCATGTGCTCACCACTGACAGAGGACGGTGTTCACTCATGCAGCTTTGCTCTTCACACATTATTGTTGGGAGGGGCACCTGGGTGGCTCGGTCCTTAAGGATCTACCTTCGGCCCAAGTCAAGATCCCGGGGTCCTGGGTTCAAGCCCTGCATCGGGCTCCCTGCCCACTGGGAAGCCTGCTTCTCCCTCTCCCACTCCCCCTGCTTGTGTTCCTGCTCTTGCCGTGTCTCTCTCTGTCAAATAAATAAAATCTTTAAAAAATAAATCAATAAATAAAAATTATAGGTGGGAAATCTCTTCTATTTCTTATAAAACTATAATATTTAACTATAATTTAAAACTTTAATTTTTAATTGGGTTGTTTCAGCCTTTTCTTCCTTTCTCTCGCTTTATGGGTACTCCGCCACAGTCTGCTCATGGTGTTCTCATTTCAGTTTCCCATGCAGATTCCATAGGTGCTAAATAATCCCTTCAGGTTATTAAATATTACCTTCTGAAATTGCTTAATGATCTCTCTTTTTCTCCGTTTTTAAAAAGGACCTCAAAGGCTTTGATCCAGGAGAGAAGTACTTTTTTAACACATCATGGGGAGATATTTCTCTTTGGGAACCTTCTGGAAAGAAAGTGGTACGTATTTTTATATTTGATTTTTATATTTCCTCAGAAGTTGGGGGTACGTGTCACTTCAGTTCTGAGGAACATCACACATACTGGGATCACTGATGAATAAGGGGGAGGCCTGTAACGTAAACATTCAGGGAAGGAGAAAGAAAAACAAAGTTAAATGCTTTATAGTATAAAATTGTTACTTTGAGAGTTTTCTGTATATAAAGTTAATAATGTGATGTAGTGAAACTACTATTTGTCCTTTATCATAAGATGCCACTCATGTAAGAAGGGCCTTGGATTCATAACTGTTCTGAGTAAAAGGGATTGCCATGTCATTATATGTGTTGAAGGTTCACCCCGGTTTCAGAAAGCTCATTACAAATATGGATCTCTGGTGGGGTGCCAGGGGGGCTCAGCCAGTTAAGCATCTATCTTCAGCTCAGGTCATGATCTCGGGGTCCTGGGATCGAGCCCCGCATCGGGCTCCCTGCCCAGTGGGGCTTCTTCTCCCTCTGCCCCTCCCCCTGCTCATGTGCACATGTGCTTGCTTGCTCGCTCGCTCTCTCCCTTTCAAATAAAATCTTAAAAAAAAAAAATGGATCCTCGAGATGAGGAACACAATTTATGATAATTTGAGACTTCAAATCTGAGCAGATTGAAGCTAAATTCTCCTTATTAAAGTGTTTTCTTCTGGAAAACCTTTCCTACCACCCAGCCATCCATAACAGGAGCACCTTCAGTATCAAGCTCAGCAGGTACTAGATTTGACATGACTGTCCCAGTCTCCGCCACGCTGCCTCCCTCCCCTCTCCCCTCCGTTTGGTCAAGTCGTGTTGGCCTTGGAACTTCGGCTTTAAAAAAATTTTTCCTGTTACTAGTCAGTCATTTTTCTGTCACAGTTTTCTTTAAAAACGCTTAAAAAAAAAAGATGTTATTTATTTATTTGAGAGAGCGAGAGAGGGAACATAAGCAGGGGAGGGGCAGAGGGAGGAAGCAGGCTCCCCGCTGAGCAGAGAGCCCGATGCGGGGCTCGATCCCAGGACCCTGGGACCATGACCTGAGCCGGAGGCAGAGGCTTTAACCCACTGAGCCACCCAGGCGCCCCTTTAACATTTCTATTGGCGGCCGTCCTGAGTTCCACTTTTCTGCCTTTGTGTTGTGTCCCACCTGTTGGTCTCCTGTGCTCCTTGCCCCAGCGCTCCCCTCTCTACCGTCAGACACAAGATGTCTCCAAACCACTTTGATTCGGTGGTTCTCCCGCTTGACTCAGCACGCGGCTGCACGTGGCCTTGCTTTGAAGACCTTGACTTCTTGAATCTTTTATGTCTCACTGATTTTTCTCTTCTGAATTCTCAGAAGAGCCCATAAAGTAAAATGCAGTATAATAAATGATCATAAGCTTTTCACCAAGAAACACCTCTTGAGCACCTGCTACAAAGTAGGTGAAGCTTCCGAGTGTGCCCGGTGCGGGTTGGTAGGTCAGGTGGTTCGCTTAAGGAGATTGTTTTTGTTGGCGTGAAGAGGGCGTAGGGATAAAGTGTTAAGTAACCGTTTGAAACGGTGGAGATTGAGTTCGTTGACTGGGGGCTGTCTTCAGGAAGACCAGCGCTGCCCGGGGTGGCGCAGACCGGGCCTCCCGCGCGCCCTCAGGCTGAAGTGCGCGGCTGGTGCTGCGGGAGGTCCTCAGGGGCTCGGAGGAAAGACGTTTGCTAGACGTTTGGGTTCTGGGGACAGAGACCTGCTGAGGTTCTCCTAGGCTGTGGGACTCTGTTAGTTGGGACCCGAGGAAGCCGCCGGGCAGACCGGCGGGGGCTGCCGCTGTGTCCGGGGCAGGATTTCTGGCAGCACCCGGTCCCCCTCGCCCTGCTGGTCCGCCGCTGGCCGTGCGCGCCGCTCCTCCTGTTGCCGGCATCGCCCCGCTCCCGAGCGATCGCTCATCCCCGAGTTTTCCCAGCGCGCTTTTAGGGGAATTCAGGCTCTCACTTCTCGTCGGTGAGTGCCCGGGCTTGCCCGCGCTGGAAGGCCTGTGGTAAAGAAGTACGCGTTTATCTTCATAACAAACTGGCAGCTGTTTTCCGGAGCGGCTTTACCGCTTTACACACACCCCCCCCCCCACCC
>PISX010009181.1:0-29822 GCA_004024625.1 Mellivora capensis | reverse complement strand
AGATCGTTTGCCCATTTGCTAAAAATCGGGTTATTTTTTCGTGTTGGGACTTGAACGTGCCTATGTGTATTCTGGATACAAGCCCTTTATTAGGTGTGGCGTTTGCAAATACAGTACTGTCTCCTAGCTGGTGGCTTGTCGGTTTATTCTTTAAACAGTGTCTTTCACAGAGTCGAAGCTTTCTTACTTAGATGAGGCCCAGTTGGTCGATTTTTTTCTTGTGTAGATCATGTTTATGTTTTCATATTTGAAACATCTTTCCCTAACCCAAAGATCTGTTCAGCGCTAACAGTAACATGCACCTGTTAGTAGTTTCTGTTGGCTCTTTCACTGAGTGTAATTTTCATTGACTAACTGGTTTCTTACTGTAGTATAAAAGACACTGAGTGTAAAAGCCCATTTAGAAAAGTGTATCACAGGGGGCCTGGCTGGCCGGGTTGGTGGAGCCTGCCGCTCTTCATTCTGGGCTGTAAATTCGAGCCTCACGTTGGGTGTTGAGATAAATAATAAATAACCCTTAAAAATGCGTAATTCAAGTATAGTGGACATACAGTGTTGTATCGGTTGCAGATGTACAGCTGTGATTCAGTAACTCTTCCACTTCTCAGTGCTCTCCACGATAAGTATAATTACCGTCTGTTGCCATACGTTACTACAGAATTAGTGGCCATGTTCTGAGACACCATTTCCTAACGAACTTCTAAGAAAGCTAAAGCGATCCTTCATTTAAGCTGTGTTACTCTGGTAACACTGAAGTATGAGTAGTAAGGTGTATTCAGATTTCTGAGATAGTAAAATATGGGAAAAATATGGAAAAAAGGTCTTTCAGAAACAGTGAAATATGGGTTATGGGTTTTTTTAGTTTGTGGTCTGGCATCAGCCGTTACCGTAGGTTTATTCTAGACGCTGTCAGAAATGCGGGAATGAAATGGTAATTCCATGTTGTGTGAACACGTTTGGGTGATTTCTTGACTTGTGGCAAGAGGGAAACCTGCATGAATAGGAAAGAGAGTGACAGAAACCGCCGAGTTACATTTGGCAGGGGACTTGAAGCACAGGCTGAGGAAGGAGGGGGAGAGCCACCGTGGTCGCAAGAAGCAGTGTGGCAGGAGGTCTTTCCCACCACCGAGGGTGGGACCTTAAGTGAAGCGTTTAGTGGGCCCAGGTCTTCCCTTTCTGTTTCATGAAGCCAGAGCCAGGCATTCTGTGGTTCACCAGCTCTAGGGTCTGGAGACTTGAGACCAAAGACTTTGTGACTCTCAGACCTTCGCAGAGCTGCAAATGTCTGGCTGTTTAACATCCCATTTCTTAGCTGGCCGGCTCTTGTACGGACGTGTGTCCTTATGCCCCAAGCTTGTGGAATTCCCCCGTTTGCCCTAGAGAGGACTTCGGCATTGTTGGTCTGTGTTCCGGCCTGGAACTCCCTCAGGACTGTCGCGGTGCCTTAGGTACAGCCCTGTTCCCTTCCCATTCGTCACGTAGTTTACTGGACACCTGCATGTGGTCGGCTCTTACCTTCTCTGGGAATGAGGGAAGTGAAGGTAATGACAGGTTTAACCATTGGCATGTTAGGTTATTTGCAGATGAATTCTAAAGATTTTAGAGTTTGGAGTAAAAACAACATTGGAACCATGGGAAATGGGATGAGAAGGGGAGAAATGAACTTTCTCTCCCAGAGAACTGAGTGAATTTCTTGTACTGGGATGACGAGACTGTGGCTCAGGAGATGGCGTGGAAGGGGTCCGGAGCCAGGCTCGGGGGGGCCTGGTCCTGTGTGTACGGTCGGCGGCCGGGGCTAGCTGGTGCATTTTTAGATGCTCGAGAAGAAAGAAGTGAATAATTTTGTGACGTGAAAGCTCCATGAAATTGGAATTCGTGTCTGGTTCTATTGGCACAGAGCCGTGCTCCTAGGTTGGCAGACGCCATCTGTGGGAGTTTTGGGGTCACGATGGCAGCACCAAGGAGTTGGCAAAAAGGCAGTGTTTACCCTCTGGTCCTTGAAGAAAGAGCTTGCCCTGGTTTCACAAAAGCACTCTTCCCGGAGGGGTGATCGTGTCGTGTTACCCAGCACAGTCAGTGGAGAAGAACCCTAGGCTTTGGCCTCGGGGGGGTGTAGGACCTGACTTTTTTATTGACATCTGCTTGACTGTCTTTTGTTTTAACAGAGATACCGCACGAAGCCGTACTGCTGCAGCCTCTGTAAATACTCCACGAAAGTGCTCGCCTCGTTCAAGACTCATTTACATCGGTGCCACGAGGATGATATCGACCAGGAGCTGGTGATCCCCTGCCCGAACTGTGTATTCTCTTCTCAACCCAAAACTGTGGGACGGCACTTCAGAATGTTCCATGCACCTGTTCGGAAAGTCCAGAACTACACAGTGAATATTTTAGGTGAAACGAAATCTTCGAGGAGTGATGTGATCAGTTTTACGTGTTTAAAATGTAACTTTTCGAACACCTTGTACTACAGCATGAAGAAGCACGTGCTGGTAGCTCATTTCCACTACTTAATTAGCTCCTACTTCGGCCTGCGGACTGAGGAATTGGGCGAGCAGCCGAAAGCTGAGGACAGCCTTTCTGCCGAGAAGATGCCCCCGTCTGACAAGTATTATTGTAAAAAATGCAGCGCCAAGGCCAGCAGCCAGGACGCTTTAATGTATCATATCTTGACATCGGACACCCACAGGGATTTGGAGAATAAGCTTAGATCCGTGATTTCCGAACATATTAAGAAGCCTGGACTTTTGAAGCAAATGCACATCGCTCCAAAACCAGTGGCCCCTTTGGCTGTGCCGCCGAACAGCAGTGCTCCGGGCCTCGCGGCCACAACCCCTTGTTTTCGTCTCACCTTGCCTCAGAGCAGCCAGAGCCAGACTGTGGTCCAGCCCGTGCAGGGCCCGGTCCCGCCAGTGACGGTGGCCGCGGGCACTTCTGCAAGCCTCACCCATTCTCCGCCTGCCGTGGCTCAGTCCCACGTGACTCTGGTCTCCAGTCCTCTGCCTCCCTCTGCTCCGCAGCCCGTCTTTCTTTCTCGTGGAGTCCCGCTTACTCAGTCGGCAAACCCTCCTGTGTTGCCCTTGAGTCAGCCAGTGGGACCTATGAATAAGCCTGTTGGAACTGGTGTCCTCCCCATAAACCAGACCATCCGCCCTGGGGCTTTACCCCTCAGCCAGCCTGTTGGGCCTGGAGTTCTTGCCGTCAACAGGCCTGCCGGGCCTGGCGTCCTTCCTGTCAATCCACCTGTCACCCCCGGGGTTCTTCAGGCAGTGTCACCAGGGGTGATTTCCGTGAGCCGGACGGTCCCATCGGGGGTCCTTCCTGCAGGCCAGATGACCCCCGCTGGAGTGATCCCTTCGGGACAGACGGCCACTTCTGGGGTTCTCCCTGCTGGCCAGGTGGTCCAGTCAGGGGTTCTCCCCATTGGCCAGACGGCCCCCTCAGGGGTTCTCCCCACTGGGCTGACGGTCCCGTCACGGGTTCTGCCTCCTGGCCAGACGGTCCCGCTGAGGGTGCTGCCTGCAGGCCAGGTGGCCCCACCGGGGCTGCTTTCTCCCAACCAGACAGTCTCGTCAGGTGTTTTGCCTGTGAGCCCGGGCGTCAATTCTGGGGTTCTTCAGCTTAGTCAGCCTGTCATGTCGGGTGTGCTCCCTGTGGGCCAGCCGGTGAGACCTGGGGTCCTGCAGCTTAACCAGTCTGTGAGCACCAGCCTTCTGCCTGCAAATCAGCCGGTGAGACCGGGCGCTTCTCAGAGCACCGCGTTCCTCACGTCGGGCTCTATCCTCAGACAGCTCATTCCCACAGGGAAGCAGGTGAACGGGATTCCCACGTACACGCTTGCCCCCGTGTCTGTCACTCTGCCTGTGCCTCCGGGAGGTGTTGCCACTGTCCCCCCGCCCCAGGTGCCCATCCAGCTCCTGCAGTCGGGCACGGCTGCCCAGATGGCCAGCTCCATGGCCAGCATGCCGTCTCCTCCGGTGGTGGTCAGCGCCACCCAGAATGTGTTCGTCCAGGCCTCTCCGTCGGCGGCAGAAGCGAACCAGGCGCTCAAACAGGCGAAGCAGTGGAAAACCTGTCCGGTTTGCAACGAGCTCTTCCCTTCCAACGTCTACCAGGTTCACATGGAGGTGGCTCACAAGCACAGCGAGTCCAAGGCTGCTGAGAAGCTGGAGCCCGAAAAACTGGCCGCGTGTGCGCCGTTTTTAAAGTGGATGAGAGAGAAGACAGTCCGGTGTCTCTCTTGTAAGTGCCTGGTGTCCGAGGAAGAGCTCATCCATCACCTGCTGATGCACGGCCTGGGCTGCTTGTTCTGTCCGTGCACTTTCCACGACCTCCGAGGCCTTTCGGAGCACAGTCGGACCGTGCACCGAGGGAAGAAGAAGCCGCCTGTGGATTACAGTAACAAAGGGTTCCAGTTGGATCTCGATGCTAACGGCAACCTGATGTTCCCCCATCTTGATTTCATTACCATATTGCCAAAGGAAGAGCTCGGGGAGCGGGAAGTCTACTTGGCCGTGCTGGCTGGGATACACTCCAAGTCCCTCGTGCCCGTGTATATAAAAGTGAGGCCCCAGACGGAGGCCGCCTCCGGGAGCCCCGGCAGACAAGCACTGACTTGTCCCTTTTGCTTTGGCACCTTGGTGACGACCGAGGCGTACGAGTTGCATTTGAAGGAGAGGCACCACATCACACCGACGGTCCACACCATCCTGAAATCTCCGGCGTTCAAGTGCATCCACTGCTGCGGGGTCTACACCGGCAACATGACCCTGGCCGCCATCGCCATCCACCTGCTGCGCTGCCGGAGCGCCCCGAAGGACAGCAGCTCGGACCTGCAGGTCCAGCCCAGCTTCATCGAGAACAGCGAAGTGCTCTTGGTCGACGGCGAGGTGGTCCACGACTCCAGTTTCTCCGTGAAGAGAAAGCTGCCCGATGGCCACTCTGGGGCGGGAGACCAGAGGGAGGCAGAGGAGCGGCCTCTCGTCGTCAGCAGCGCCGCGGCCCCGGCGCCCGAAAAGGTGGCGAGTGCGGTGCCTTTGAAAAGACAGAGGAGTGAAGTGAGGACAGAGGGGCCGCTCGTTAGTGAGGATGCGCTTCAGATTTTAGCTTTAAACCCTAAGAAATACGAAGACCGTTCATATGAAGAAAAAAAGCAGTTTCTTAGAGACTATTTCCACAAGAGACCGTATCCTAGTAAAAAGGAAATCGAACTTCTTTCTTCACTCTTGTGGGTGTGGAAAATCGACGTGGCTTCATTTTTTGGGAAAAGAAGATACGTTTGCATGAAAGCAATAAAAAATCACAAGCCTTCTGTACTTTTAGGCTTTGATATGTCTGAACTTAAAAATGTTAAACACAGGTTGAACTTTGAGTATGAGCCACAAAACCTGTAAAAAAACAGATTAGGCAATCTGAAGTACTAGATAATTAGTGGTTTTTCTCAGTTGAGATTTAAAACGTTATTTTCTTCACTGTATGTCAAACTAATCAACTTCAGTGGTCTTCATGCTGCTCTGTAGATTATTTCAGGTGCTCGGAAAGACTTCTGCGGAAGAGAAGCCAATAGCTCTTTCAGATGTATTGTTTCCTACAGTTTGATTTTGTAACAAGTATTTTTAGTTCTTCCCCGTCATGTAAATTAAATCCTTGGATCTTTCATGCACGTCTTGTTTCCCAGTAGTGTCAGTATGGTAGGATGAAAGCGGAAATCTGTCTGTCTTCGTTGAAGGAACTTGAGTAACCGCCTTGAGCTCCCTCAGTTAGCTTCACGCGCGGCGGCCAGTGGTGAGCGTCCGTGCTGAGAAGCGAGTTCACACCCGCTGATGTGTGTGGTTCCCTGAGGACGCGTTAACTTACGCTGGTTGCTTCTTCGCAGGGTACTAGCTTCCTAGGTGATGATTTTGATTTACATTTCTTCAGGGTTGTCCTAGCAGCTGTTGTTTTGTTCTAAATCCTAGAAAACCAAATGTTTTCCTTTGTTAAGATTGTGCCGAATCTGAAGCCCGCTATTTAGCTCATAAGAGTAATTTTACAAATAAAGCAATTCGGTGGGCGCAGAAACGCTTTTTGGTGTAGACTTCTCCCCCTTTTTATACGGTGGTAAGTCATTTTTCCATTCAAAAGTAAGACAATAAACTTTTAGTGCCTTTAGCATAAATGCTGAACACGCACACAGACTCCTCCTAACCGGAAAGTCGATAAAACCAGTGAAGGGGAAGGACCATGTTACTCCGGAATCAGACTTTTACCCCTGAGTGTGGTTACTGACTGAAACGGAGACATGGGTTTTCAGGGGACAAAGCGAAATGAGCAGAGGGAGCGCTGTCTCCGTGTTGGTATGGTAAATCCTGTGACCGTTCCCTAGAGGTAAACACATTTGTTCTGGAGAAGTGGGCTTTCCTGTAGCCCGGTGGTCTGGCTTGGTGGGCTGTGGCATCGTTGAGGATCTCCGCTGTGTTGCTGTCCTTTGTGCAGGTAAACCTCCGGGGCTTTTCCCTGCCCCACACAGGATAACTCAGAGCACCAGAGCCAGCAGTCGAGACCAGCCAGTTTAGACCTCAGGTCCTAGTCCTGGTCCCACCCGGCAGAGGCACCTGTGCAGCTCACTCAGGACGTGACAGTCTCTGGGAAATAAGACGATGTTACCATATGGATTTTAAAACATAGAATACTTGCATGTCATTGCTATAATGTGCATTTTTGAGGCAGTTGTGAAACTGGTCTGTGATTGTTGGTGTGCTCTGTTGTAAATCCAAAAAGAGCTTGTTGAAGTTTATTTTTTTTTAACCTATTGTTTCAGAGTGTCTATTTTGAATTAAAATTTGTTACACCGCTGCAAACAGAACGTTTAATTCTTTCAACAGGTGCATCACTGTGGCTCAAGAGTAATCTGAATGTGGAAATAGACACCGTATTTATTTGCTAAAAACATCACTTGTCACTGTGAAAGCATAACCCAAAAGGGCCAGTGAGTCACCTCTGTCCCCACAAGAGACGTGGCTAGAGATTCTTGATGCTTCTGTAATGCTGGCCTCCAGCGGTCGAAGCGGATGTCGGGTAGCCACGAGCTCGCCTGTGTCGAGGCTGCGCCGGGTGTTGTGCTGGTCGCTTCGCTGGTTGACGCTCCTTTGATCGGTGGCCCCCCCCCCCCCCGCCCCATCAGCCTCCCCCAGGGACTCTGCCTCCCCGTCAGACCCTCTCGGGAGACCCGGCGGTCCGCACGGAACGGCGGCTTCTCACGAAGCTGAGGGATCTGGACGCAACGTCTTGGGTCTCAGCCTCACCTGAAGGCTCACGAATGTTCTCGGCAAAGAGCCGCAGGTGGATGGCCTGGGAAGGGCAGAGGCGTGGGCTGGGACGCATCGGGAGGCTGGAGGAGGCCCAGAGCACTGCGGCCCGGCAGCGCCCCCAGGGCTGCGGCGCAGAAGGCAGGGCGACGGCCACAGGGTTGTGGGGAGGGGCTGCCCTTAGCTGCTTCGGTGACACGGGCCCCAGGGCGAGCCGCTGACGGCCGGCGGCACCGTGCGGGAGCGTGCAGGGCTGGGCCCGACAGCCCAGGCAGGCAGAAGCCCAGGGCCGCGCCCAGGGACGGTGCTGGCTGCAGTCCCCGCACGGGTGCCCTAGTTGCAGAGGATGAGCTGGCCCGTAGCGTGGACGCCGGCTCTCCCTTCACCTCCGTCACGGAGACCACGCAGAGACGAGCCGTGAAGAAGCCAGTCCGGTCCCAGAAAGCCAGTGGGGAGCCGGAAGACCCGTGTCCACACGCCACCAGATAACCCCAGAAACAGAGACCCTGCGTAGCTGCTGTATCGCCACACTGGACTCGCGTTTCTGGGCAGAGCTGGTTTTCCAGAGCTCTTCTAGAACGTTCCACGTCAGGAAAGTGCTGGGGCCACCCGGCCTCATTGGTGTTGGGTGCACGTCATGCTTTCCTCAAATTCAGGTTAGTTCAATCTCCTTGCAAAGGTCCACGTGGTTCTTGTTCTTTATGAAGTTCTGAGGTGTGACTTCTGGACACGCTGGGCCGCAGCTGGTCCTTCAGCGACCTCGTCTTGCTTGCAGAGGCAGCAGCCCAGGCGAGGGCCCCGGCAGGCGAGCGCTCCGTGAGGCCGCCGACAAGCTCCCGGGCAAGCTCCCGGGCAAGTGCGGCCGGGGGCAGCCACGCACCTGCTCTTACGCCCTCCCCCGACAGCCCCTTCAGCCTGGCGACTACTGCGTGGGTCTAGGTTTCCTAATCGCTCACTCAACAAAGGACACGGAACTCTAAGGAAAGAGAAATGAGGCCTCAACGCCAGCCTGGCTTTTATTCTAGTTTTTAAGCCGCGTTTCTAGACAATTGTCAGCTGTTGCTGTCGCTAGGACATGGGCCAGTGATAGTGTCACCGTGTTGGCCTCCGCTGGAGGGCCCTCTGCACCCTAAACGGTTGGTCCTCACGGCACCCCTGCATCTTACACGGAGACGGGTGCGTATGGGGAGGGAGCCGGGAAGCGGGAAGGGCAGCCGTCGCGCTGGGAGGACGACGGGTGAGACTGGTGCCTCTTACTTCTTCTGCGTTTCACAACGGAGAAATGGGGTCAGAGGTGGAGGGACCAGCTGGCCCAGTTCGCTCCGCAGTGCCCGTCTGGGCAAGTACTGACAAGCTGGTCCCCTCACTGCAGGCCGGTTTACTCCCCTCGGTGACCTGTCCCTAACCATAGTGCCACATTGCCTCATACTCTGCCGGCTGTCTCCAGACGCAGGCCTGGCTCTTCGTGTCCCGAGATCTATAGGGCATTCTGGTAACGTAGAAAGACCTTAGAAAATTGACCAAAATCAGACTAAAAACATGTCCGTGTGCACCGTATTGACATGCTGAGAACAAACACCAGACATTCCTTCCTTCAGATGATCTACGGACACATTTGGAAGGTTAACCATTTAGAAGGTGCTTAGTGGTAGCCCAGGGGGCTTTTCATAGCCTTTAAAGAAGGTGTTCCCCTGACCACTCTCCTTTGTCCCACTCAAAATCGTGAGCTTTGTGTTTATTTTTAAATAAAATACACGGAGTCCTTTTCAGGAGGGACGTTTTTCCAATAAAAATTTAAAATTTTATTAAAATATAAATTATAAACCAAACTTCAACCATATAAGCATATTTACTACAAATAAACCAAGATTGTGTGGTCTTCCGTTCAAATTCAGAATTCGTTGTCATGAATATGTTTTTTCAGAAATTGGTTGTTTACAGCTTACAATCCATGATCTGAGAAGCTTGATATAATGTTAAATAATTTACCATTTGCCTACAAGTAAGCTGGAGAAAACTGAATGACCAATAGCAATGAATAGTAAGGTTTTAATGGCTCGGTTTTTCTTAAGACAACTTTTCCGTAGAGGTATGTAGTTCTATCTCAAAAGAGAATATTGTTAGTTGAGCTATAAAGTCCAGAAAAAAGTTTGCCAGTTTACAGATAAATTGTCTCATTTTGCTTCCCCAACCTCCTTCAAAGCAGCTTTCAAAAATGGAGATAGAAGACGTGGAATTTCCTACGCTGTCTATGAAATAGTGGCTCAGAGAAAGGCTTCGGAAAATAAGCAGGAACACCCACGCTCCCAGCACCCACACGCATGTGTTCGTGTGATCCCGCAGACGGTGTGCGTGGACACGGGAGAGAGCTTCCAAGCAGATTTGGTTTAGCGCCTTCTTGTTATGAGGAAAGTGTCTTCGGTCCTAAAAAGGGCAGGAGACATCTACAGTTGGCTGTTTGTGGAAGAGGACGTCTGAAAATGGGATATTCAGAAGAGAGCATTTGAAGGGAATTATGCACTTTGGAGGGAAGCTAATTTTTGGTTATTTTTTTTTTTTAAACTAAGTGGGGCACCTGGGTGGCTCAGTGGGTTGGGCCCCTGCCTTCGGCTCAGGTCACAATCCCAGGGTTTTGGGATCTAGCCCCAGTCGGACTCCCTCTGCTCCTGCTCCTCCCGGCTGGTCTTCTCGCACACACTGCACGTGCTCTTTCAAATTAATAAAAACACACTTTGTCTAGGATTTATATGTGCTTTCAGATGACTGAGCGGAGAGAAGGTGCGTCAGTAAGGTAGCTCGCACAAGCGGAGGCTAATGGGTGCGGGAGTTTCGGACCGACTGGAGGAGCCCTGGTCAGTCCCAGCCTGGTACAGGCTGCCCCACTCTGGTCACACGACACCATGTTGCACCCACAAAGGCCTTTCAGCTACATTCAGTTCCAAGGTGCTCCTGTAGTTACTTAGAAAACCGAAAACACTGGGCGCCTGGGCGGCTCCGTCGGTGAAGCCTCTGCCTCCGGCTCAGGTCATGGTCTCAGGGTCCCGGGACCGAGCCCCGCATCGGGCTCTCTGCTCAGCGGGGAGCCTGCGTCCCCCTCTGTCTCTCCCTCTGCTTGTGTGCTCGCCCTCACTCTCTCTCTCAAATAAATAAACCAAATCGTAAAGAAAATTAAGAACCTCGTATGAACTGACGTTGCTCCTACAGCGGCTCGAGGGTTCCGTCTCCGGGGCTCAGTCTATTTCACTGTGGGCTTCGTTTTTATTTGCATGTGATGGCCGTGGCCGTTTCATCCAGGAAGGTTCTGACTCAGGTGAGCAGGAAGCACGAGTCACACGCCGGCGCCGGCTCCGAGCCGAGTTCCCGCAGTTCTGGGGCTGCGCAAGTCTGCGCTGACTGATCCCATGACTAGAGATGAAGTCGGAGATACTAAGAATAGATTTATTGTTACCGAAATATTAAATGAGTCAACTCAGTATTTTAAAAACTAAAATGAAAAACTTGGTAAATTCAGTGTGAGAACTATTTGGTAATAAAAGTCTAATGGTCTTGGGACATTACCATGTGTGTAAGTTCTGATCTGTTTGATTCCCACTTAGAAATCCTTAAATGTACATTTAGAACTGGATCAAAATACTTACTACAATGAGGCAGTTAGTATAATTTAAACAATATCCCCTAATTTCTCCATATTTAAGAAGTTCTGAAAATGAACTTATTTTAACCATATTGTATGTGAGAATGGATGCCAAGTTCTTGTCCCGTATGTTGGACTTTCCATTTACAAAATGGCAAGGGATGGGACAGTGATTCCTTCTGTGTTTCATAAGAAATGGTCTCAGTATAATCATACAGTTATTTTCCATGCACTAGAAATAGAAAATGGGTCTTTGTCACTTTCTAAACAGTTCACTAGCAAGCTGCTTACTTGCAGCGACCTGCGTAAGGATAAATTAGTCTGTAACTTGCTTTCCCACAGGATTGCCAGGGGCTGCCCCAAAAGACTAGACACGGGGCACCGGGGGGCGCTCAGTCAGTTGTGCGTCCCGCTCTGGATTTCAGGTCAGATCACGGTCTCGGTGGTGAGGCGGCGCCCGCGTCTGGCTCTGCGCTCTGTGCGGTCTGCTTGAGATGCGCCCCCACTTGTCTGTACTCTCTCCCTCAAGTAAAGTCCTAAAAGAATGATATATGATATACAAAATATAATAGACTAGACAGGCAGATGCAAAGAGTTGGGAACGTGGCATGTGCTCCATAACCATGTTTGTGGGTTTGTTTTCTTAAAGCACGCTCCGTGCCCAACGTGGAGCTTAAACTCAGGACACCAAGATCAAGAGTCACGTGCTCTCCCCTCAAGCCAGCCAGGCGGCCCCATAACAGTCGTCTTGCTCTCTAACATCGAGTCTGCCTCAGTCCAGGTTATCGGGCTGCGTTGCATAAATCAAACTACTTGGATTAGCATAAAAATCTTAGAAAAATCATAAAAATCAAGGCGATTTCTCTCCTCGCTGCTCTCCGCACCCCCTCACTGACCAGGTCCGTCTGCCCATGATGGTAACAGTGTACAGGAAGAGGGTCAGAATGGTTAATTTTCCTTCCTTCAAGATTTAATATTTGGGGGGACCTGGGCAGCTCAGGTGACGAAGTGTCTGACTCTTGGGTTCGGGAAGGTCATGAGCTCAGGGTTGTGAGATCAGCCAGAGCCGGGCTCCGTGCTCAGCTCAGTGTCTGTCCTTCTCCCTCCACTCCTCCCTCCCACCTTCACTCTCTATCTTGAAAGAAAGAGAGGGAGAGAGAGAAAGAGAAAGTCTTTAAAAAAAATAAATAAAATTTAACATTTATTTAAAAAATTAAGCTGCTACCCTTAATTTGATAGTGTTCTATTCCTCCAATGGTGTTTTCTCTATAAACTCCGGGGGCATCCTCTGAGATTATCAGCAATGTTACAGTATTTTATAAATATTTCACTATAGGCGTAACATCGCATCTCTTTCTTCCTAAAGCAAATTTGTACCAAATTTCCCTGGGTCTATGCTGTCTACATGTGTCTGCCTCTCAAGGCTTGCGTTGACTTGGACATGTCTGGGAGGAGAAAGGTGCTAAGAAAGAAGCAAGGGGCGGCTTGAAGCCCAGTAAAACGAGACGAAGGGCTTCGGCTGCTGAACACACTCCTTGTGGGTTTCCCACGGCTCTTCCCCAACATCGGGCGCCGGCTTCTCCGTTGTCCGCTTCACTCCCTCGGTCGGGGGAAGGTTAGGGGGAAGGTTAGCAGCCGCTGCTGCGGCCGGAATCCAAGAGGGTGAGGCCAGAGAAAGTCGCTCTGGCTACGGGAGTTTGGCCGATCGGGTCTTCACTACTGCGGACGTGGGTTTCTGAAATCCTCGAGAGTCAGTCACTAGCGCTGGTCGAAAACCTCCACTTGGAGGCCCCTAGAGACTTACAGTCCGGCCAGCGCTCATGCCTGAGACGGGAAGAAAGTAAATAGAGCCACTGGTTGTCTTCCTCGCCAGTCCAGCTGGGACGTGCACGTGGAGCCGCTTGAGCTCGTGCCCCCGATTCAAATACGCGACGGGGCAGACGCCGCTGCAGGACGGGCCGCGGCCGCGCACCTGGCCTGTGAGCAGAACGAGCCTGTAGTGACTGGGAGGACCGGCGTCGCTCAGCAGCGTGACAGCTGCAGGAGCAAAGCCGGGACGGAGCGCCGATGTCCTCGCTGACAGAGGGACCTCGGGTTCGCCTCGGCCGGCCTCATTCTTGCTCCTCCTGCCGTGGCGCGACCTCGGGGTACGGGGGGGGCTCGGCCTGCGGTGCTCCCCGTCACGTGCTCACGTAAGAGGCTATTTATCATTCGCCGGACAGACAGGCCTCCTGCAGGCGGGCAGGGAGGGGCCGCAGCTCCCCGCCGAGCAGGGCGCCCGATGCGGGGCTGGACCCCAGCGCCCCGGGACCACGACCCGCGCCTGCAGCAGAGCCTGGGCTGGACGCCCGACCCCGGCGCCCCGGCGGACGGAGGACCCTCACGCGCGCGGACCCGCGGGCACGGAGGCTCCCGAGAGCCCCGCGAGGGGCGGCCACTGAGGTCCGCGCGCGGCACAGAGGAGCCGCGGGGCAGAGGCGGGTCGCGGGCGGGTCTCCGCTCGCGCGCTCCGAGGGTGGGGGGGGCACGAGGGCGCGCGTCTCCGCGGGGGCACCGAGCCCCAGGGCGCCCCCGCCCCGCGACCCTGCGGTCCTGCGAGGTGGTGACGCGAGCGCCCGGGAGGCCGCACAGGTGCTGCGTCCGCGGGAAGGGCCGGGTCCCCCCTGCGCGGCTCCTCTGGGGCCCGAAGTTGGCGTCGAGGTCCCGACCGGGCCGCTCCAGTGCTCGCCGGGGCCTTCGCGCGCCTGCGCTTTCCTACCTGCAAGTTTTGCTGAAACTCCGGTCCCGGTGGTCTCAGGAGCCGCGTTCGCGGGTCCGTCACTTCACAAGCGCCTCCTTAATGCCCGACTCCCACCACCTCCTCTCCAGCCACCCTCGGTTTGTTTCTGTCCTTAAGAGTCTGTGTAGGGTTTGCCTCTCTTTCGTTCCTTTCCCCCAGGTTCATCTGCTTCGTCTCTTAATTTCCACATAGGAGGGAAACCCTACGAAATCTCTTTCTCTGACCTGTGTCCTATAGCAGAACAGCCTCCAGCTCCATCCACGTCGTTGCGAAAGGCGAGATTTCATTTTTGATGGCTGCGTAGTATTCCACTGTGTGTACACCGCATCTTCTCTGCTCATCAGTCCACGCACATCTGGGCTCTTTCCACAGTTTGGCTCTCATGGACATTGCTGCTGTAAGCACTGGGGTACAGGTGCCCTTCAAATCTGCACTTTTGTGTCCTTGGGGTAAATACCCAGGAGTGCAATTGCTGGGTCGGGGGTAGCTCTGTTTAACTTCTTGAGGAACCTCCACACTGTTCTCCACAGTGGCTGCACCAGCTCGCATTCCCACCAACAGTGTAAGAGGCTCCCCTTTCTCCGCACCCTCGCCAATACCTGTTGTTTCTTGTGTTGTTAATTGTAGCCAGCCTGACAGGTGTGAGGAGGTATCTCATTGTGGTTTTGATTTATATTTCTCTAATGATGACTGACATTAAACATCTTTCATGTGTCCTTTGGCCCTCTACCTATCTCTTTTGGGAAGATGTCTACTCATGTTTTCTGCCTTTTTTTTTTTTTTTTAAACAGGGCTATTTGTTTTTTGGGTGTTGATAAATTCTTTATAGTTTGATAAATTCTTTATAGATTTTGGATACTAACCCTTTATCAGATACGTCATTTGCAAATATCTTCTCCCACCCCATAGGCTGCTTTTTAGTTTTGTTGACGGTTTCTTTTGCTGTGCAGAAGCTTTTGATCTTGATGAAATCCTAACAGTTCATTTTTGGTTTTGTTTCCCTTGCCTTGGGAGACATGTCTAGTAAGAAGCTGCTGTGGCCAGTATCAAGGAGGTTGTTGCCTGCGTTCTCCTCTAGGGTTCTGAGGGATGTCCGTCTCACATTTAGGTCTTCCATCCATTTTGATTTTATTTCTGTGTGTGGTGTAAGAAAGCGGTCCAGCTTCATTCTTCTGTATGTTGCTGTCCAGTTTTCCCAATGCCACTTGTTGAAGAGATGGTCTGTTTTCCATTGGACATTCTTTCCTGCTTTGTTGAAGATTAGTTGGTCATATATTTGTGGGTCCATTTCTGGGTTTTGTACTCTGTTCCACTGATCTATGTGTCTGTTTTTGTGCCAGTACCATGCTGTCTTTGTAATATCACAGCTTTGTAATACAGCTTTGTAAAGTCCAGAATTGTGATGCCTCCAGCTTTGCTTCTCTTTTCCAGAATTGCTTTGGCAATTCAGGGTCTTTTCTGGTTCCACACAAATTTTAGGATTGCTTGTTGTAGCTCTGTGAAAAGTGCTGGTGGTACGTTGACAAGGATTGTGTTAAACGTGTAGGTTGCTCTGGGCAGCATAGACATTTTAGCAATATTTGCTCTTCTAGTCCATGAGCATGGAATGCTTTTCCACTTCTTTATGCCCTCTTCAGTTTCTTCTGTAAGAGTTTTATAGTTTTCAGAGTACAGGTAAACTTCTTGGGTTATGCTTTTTCCTAGGTATCTTATTGTTTTTGGTGAAATTGCAAATGGGATCAATTCCTTGGTTTCCCTTTCTGCTTTTCTGCTGCTTCATTATTGGTGGATAGAAATGCAATATATCTCTGCACATTGATTTTATATCCTACAACTTTGTTGAATTCATGCTTTAGTTCTAGTGACTTTTTTTTTGTGTGTGGAGTCTTTCAGGTTTTCTACAGAGTATCGTGTCGTTTGCAAATAGTGTAGCTTTGATTTCTTCCTTGCTGATTTGGATGCCTTTTACTTCTTTCTGTTGTCTGATTGCTGAGGCTAAGACTCCCAGTACTATATTAAATGGTAATGGTGAAAGGGGACATTCTTGTCTTGTTCCCGACCATAGGGGAAAGGCTCTCAGTTTTTCTCCACTGTGGATGTTATTAACTCTGGGATTTTCATATGTGGCCTTTATTATGATGAGGTATGTTCCTTCTATCAGTACTTTGTTGAGGATTTTTATCACAAGAGGATGCTGTATTTTGTCTAATGCTTTTTCTGCACCTATTGACAGGATTATATGTTTTTTATCCTTTCTTTTATCCATGTGGTATACCACATTGATTGCTTTATGAATATTGAAACTCCCTTGCAGCCCAGGAATAAATCCCACTTGATTCTTTTAGTGTACTGTTGGATTTGATTTGCTAGTGTTTTATTGGGAATTATGTTTTATTGGGATTATGAATTGCATTCATAATCATCAGGATTATTGGCCTGTAATTCTCCCCTTTAGTGGGGTCTTTGTCTGGTTTTAGAATCAAGGTAATGCTGCCTTCACAGAATGAGTTTACAAGTATTCCTTCTATTTCTATTTTTTGGAATGGTTTGAGAATAGGTATTAACTCTTCTTTAAATGGCTGGTAGTATTCCCCTGGGAATCCAACTGGCCCTGGATTTTTGTTTGTTGGGAGATTTTTGATTACTGATTGGATTTCTTTGCTGGCTATGGATATGATCAAATTTTTCTGTTTCTTCCAGTTTTAAATTTGGCATTTTATAGGTTTCTAGGAATTTGTCCATTTCTTCCAGATTGCCCAGTTTGTTAGCATATAGTTTTTCATAATATTTCCTTATAATTGTTTGTATTTCTGTAGTGTTGGTAATAATATCTCCTCTTTCATTCATGATTCAATCTATTTGGGTCCTTCCTGTTTTCTTTTTGATAACTCTGGCCAAATAAAACTTATCAATTTTATTAATTCTTTGAAAGAACCAGCTCTTCGTTTCATTAATCCATTCTCCTGGTTTATATTGTTGTTTTTATATCATTTATTTCTGCTCTAATCTTTATTATTTCCCTGCTTCTGCTGGCTTTAGGCTTTCTTTGCTGCTCCTCTTCTAGCTCCTTTAGGTGTTAGGTTAGGTTGTGTGAGACTTTTATTGCTTCTTGAGGTAGGCCTATATTGCTATACACATCCCTCTTAGGACTGCCTTTGCTGTATCCCAAAGGTTTAGACAAATGTATTTTCATTTTCATTTGTTTCCATGTATTTTTTTACTTTTTATTTTTTAAAATTTTCTGGTTGACCCCTTCATTCTTTAGTAGGATGTTCTTTAACCTCCATGCATTTGTGGTCTTTCCAAATTTTTTCTTGTGGTTGACTTCAAGTTTCATAATGTTGTGGTCTGAAAATATGCCTGTTATGATCTATAGATCTATACAATCTATGATTGTACTTTGTTGATGGCTGATTTGTGACCCAGTATGTGATCTGTTCTGGAAAGTGTCCCCTGTGCCCTTGAAAATAATGCGTATTCTGCTGCTTTAGAATGGAATGTTGTTAATATATTTGTTAAGTCAATCTGGTCCAGTGTGTCATTCAAAGTCATTGTTTCCTTGTTGATTTTATGCTTAGATGATCTGTTCATTGCTGTATGTGGGGTGTTAAAGTTTCCTATTATTTTATTATTATCAATGAGTTTATTTGTTTAAAATTAGTTGAAAACAAATAAATAAAAAATATTAACAGTAAATAATAAAATCTAGTTTGCTGGATATAGTGTGGCTTTCTTTGGATGTCCATTAGCATGGCAGATGGCTCTCCATCCACTCACTTTCAATCTTCAGGTGTTTTTAGGTCTAAAATGAGTCTCTTGTTAGCAGCATATAGATGGATCTTGTTTTTTTTATCCATTCTGATAGTCTATGTCTTTTGATTGGAGTATTTAGTCCATTTATATTCAGAGTGATTGTTGAAAGATACGAATTTAGTGCCATTGTGTTACCTGTAGAATTGGTGTTTCTGATGATGCTGTCTGATCCTTTGTAGTTGTTGCTCTTGGTCTTTTTTTCTCCACTCAGAGTTCTCCTTAAAATTTTTTGCAGGGCTGGTTTGGTGGGAAATTTCCTTTAGTTTTTGTTTGTCTGGGATTCCTACTGAGTTCTACTTCCTGTTATTTCTTTTGGGGTGAATTTCTCTGTCATGTTATTTTGTCCCAAAAAGAAAAGAAGAAAGAAAAAAAAACTACAAACCACAAAACAAAGAAACCTGGATCCTGGGTGTATTTTGGTCTCCTAGTTAAAAGAATCTAGATCCCAGGGGCTCCTGGGTGGCTCAGTCGGTTAAGGATCCAAATCTTGATTTTGGCTCAGGTCATGATCTCAGGGTTGTGGGACTGAGCCCTGTATCAGGCTCCATGTGCAGCATGGAGTCTGCTTGAAATTCTCTCTCCTCTGCCCCTCCCCTCACTTGCATTCTCTCTCTCTAAAATAAAATCTTTAAAAAAAAGAATCTAGGTCCCAAAATAAAAGAATAAAATGAAAATAAAAAATAAACTATATATAAAAATTAAGTAAGATTAATAAAAAATAAGAAAAGAAATTGAATAAGAAAAAAATGAAAAAAAAAAAAAAAGGATAAAAGGGAAGCTAGATCCTATTTCCTCTAGAGCTGAAGCTTTGCAGCACTCTATGATCAGCAAACTTGGTGCGAGCTAGTTGTTTGTGCTGGTCTTCTGGGGTTGGGGCCGGCTGAACTGATTCTCAGGTGGATGTGCCGTAGTAGAAATGTGCCTCCAGGGCACAGAGAGCCAGGCCTTGGTGTACATGGCTCCAGATTGTACTAGGTGGCAGTGTTTTGCTCACTGAAGGCTTTCAGCATGGGTGGGTGGGATGAATATGGCTGTACCCGTCCTCTAGCCTTGGAGCTGAAAATGCACCCCCTCCACTCTTCAGCCAATCACTCTGTGTCCCTGGTTTCCATCAGAATCCTGCATTCACCCTGCCTTGTCTGAACTTTTTAATCTCAGGCACACGAATTTCAAAAATGCAAATTTTAGGGAGTCTCCTGGTGAGGACCCCTGCTGTTCCTCCTGGGGGTGGGGCATGTCTTGCTGTGCTTTTGCCATTTGCTGGGGAGTCCCTGGAAGAGTGGTCACATGACTGTGCAGTGGTTTACACTTTATGGCAAAACAGAAGAGAAAGCCCCTCCTAGATCCACTGCTCTCAGTGGCTTCCCTGCACCTGTGCCTGGGGACAGTGTGGCACTTAGGCAGGGTTCTTGCAACCCTGGGGATCCCGAGACCGTGCTGTCACACCTGGGATTCTGGGATTCTGCCCCACTTTGCCAGCTGAGTACCTTTAAGCCAGGCTTGTGCCCCACTGTAGTAGACATCTAAAAGTTCTGATTTTGTGCATTGCTGCTTATAACACTTCACTGTAGCCTCCATAAGCAGGCCCCTCCCTGGTTCTGTATCCATAGCTACATCTCCCCCAGTTCAGCTCTCTGCACCGCTACCTTCCAAAATGTGGTTGCTTTTCTACTGGTAGACTTGCAGGTTTTATTCTTTCAGATTGGTTTCTCGGGTGTTCAGAACGATTTGATAACTATTTAGCTATGTTTGAGGGAAAAGACAAGCGTAGGTCCCCTCAATCCTTGGCCATCTTAACTCTTCCTATTTCTGATTTCATTTACTTGAGCCCTCTCTCTTTTCCTTGGGGGAGTCTAGCTAAAGGTTTGTCAAATTTATCTTTTCAAATATCCAGTTCTCAGATTCATTGATCTTTTCTATTGTCTTTTTAGTCTATTTCGTTGATCTCTGCACTGATCTTTGTACTTTCCTTCCTTCTACTAAGTTCTACTAAGTTTGTTTGTTCTTTTTTTAGTTCCTTGAGGTGTAAAGTTAGGTTGTCTGAGATGTTTCTTGTTTCTTGAGGCAGGCATATCTTGCTATGAACCTCCTTCTCAGAACTGCTTTTGCTGCATCCTATAAATTTTGATATGTTGTATTTCCATTTTCATTTGTCTCAAGTTATTGATTTCTTCATTGACTGTTAGGTTATTCAGTAGCATTTGTGGATTTTCTGGTTTCATTTTGTGGTTGATTGCTAGTTTTGTGCCACTGTGGTCAGAAAAGATATGTGAAGAATGTGTATTTTGCTACTTTCAGATGGAATGTTTCTATAGATCTGTTTATTCCTTCTGGTCTAATGTTTCATCTAAGACTGATGTTTCCTTATTTGATTTTCTGTCTGGATGATCTGTTCATTGATTAAAGTTTGGTATTAAATATCTCTACTATTCTTGCATTACTGTCTATTTCTCTCTTTAAGTCTGTTCATATTTGTGTTATATATTTAGGAACCTTTATGTTGGGTGCATAAATATTTACAAACATAATCTTTTATTAGATTGACCCCTTTATCATTATGAGTGCTCTTCTTTGTCTCTTATTAGTGTGCTTTAAAGTCCATTTTTTAATTTTTTAAAAAGATTTATTTATTTACTTATTTGAAAGAGAGCACAAGCGGGAGGTGACGGGACAGGGGGAGAGAGGGAAAACAAAGATTTCTCACTGAACAGGGAGCCTGACATAGGGCTGGATCCCAGGACCCCTGGTTCATGACCTGAGCCAAAGGCAGATGCTTAACTGACTGAGCCCCCCAGGCGCCTGTAAAGTCTACTTTTTCTGATGTAGGTGTAGCTACCCGAGCTTCCATCTGCACTACTCCATCCCTTTGTTTTCAGTCTGTGTGTGTCCTTACATCTCATGTGAGTCTCTTATGGGTAGTGTATGAATAGATCTTGGTTTTTTTTAACCGTTTAAGTCACTTTTAATCTGTTTATTGAAGTGGAACTCAAATACAGAAAAGTACATAAATCACAAATGCACAGTGCAGTGGATTCTTTACAAAATGAATACACCAAGAGCAAGAAAGAGAACATAAGTAGGCCCCCAGAAGTCCTCATGCTGCCCTCCAGACACTTTCCCCACCCTTCTCCTCAGTGATTTTACTGTTCTGCCTCCCAACACCCTCAATAAGTGCTGCTGACCCTCGTGTAAATGGAATAATTCAGTATGTTTCCTTGTGTTTAGCTCTTTTTGTTCAACATTATGGTTGGAGAGTCATCTGTGTTGCAGTACATAGCTGTGGTTTGTTTTCACTCCCGTAAAAATTCCCATCATAAGAATATATTATTCTTATACATTTACATATAAATATATAAAAAATATAGATACATAGATGTGTAAAATATATTTATTTGTCCATTCTACTGTTGAGGAGCATTTTGTGCTTTCGGTTTTGGACCATTAGCAATGGCTGCTATAAACATTCTTGTGCATGACTTGTGTTGCACTTGGACCCACATTTCTGTCAAGTGGAATTTTTTTGAATTCAGCCACTCTATGTCTTTTGATTTGAGAATTTAGTCCCTTTACAGTGAAAGTATTTATCTATAGTTATGTACTTACAGCCATTTTGTTAATTGTTTTCTGGCTGTTTTGTTGTTCCTCTGTTTCTTCTTCTCTCTTTGTGGTTTGATGATTTTTTTTTCCTGTAGTGGTATGTTTAGATTCCTTTCTCTTTCTCTTTTCTTTATCTATTACAGGTCTTTGCTTTGTGGTTACCATGAAGCTTACATATAGCAACCTATATTTATAACAATTTAAGTTGAAAATAATTTGTTTACACATGTTCTAAAGCTGTACATATTTAGTCCCTACCACATTTTATGTTTTTTAAAAACTTTTAAAACTTAATTTTCTTAACTTCATTCCATTAAGATGACCATGAATCTTTTTCACATTTTTTGTTTTTGATGTCACATTTTACATCTTTTTATGTTGTGTATTCTTTAATTACTGTAGTTATAGTAATTTTTAGTACTTTTGTCTTCTTTGAAAAGATTTTATTTATTTGAGAGAGAGAGAGAGATAGTGAGAGAGAACATGAGAGGGAGGTGGGAGAGGGAAAAGCTGGCTCTCTGATGTGGGGCTTGATCCCAGGACCCGGGGATCATGACTTGAGCCAAAGGCAGATGCTTAACTAACTGAGCCACACAGGCATCCCACTACTTTTGTCTTCTAACATTCATACCAGCTATAAGTGATTAACTACCATTACTATATATTTACCTTTACCAGTGAGTTTTATACTTTCATATATTTTCTTGTTATTAATGAGCACCCTTTCTTTTAAGCTTAAAGAAGTCCCTTTAACATTTCCTGTAAGGATGGTTTAGTGGTGATGAACACCTTTAGTTTTTTTGCTGTCTGGAAAACTCTTTGTCTTATCTTCAATTCTGAATGATAATTTTGCTGGGTAGAGTAATCTTGGTTGGGAGTTTTTTCTTTCAGTATTTTGAATATGTTGTGACACCCCCCTTTGACCTGCAAAGTTTTTACCGCAAATCTGCTGATAGTCTTGTGGAGGTTCCCTTGTATATAACAAGTTTTCTCTTGCTGCTTTAACGATTCTGTCTTTAATTTTTGACATTTTAAGTATAATGTGTCTCAGTATCTCAGTGTTGGTCTCTTTGTGTTTGTCTTATTTGGTGCTCTCTAGGCTCTGGACCTGGGTGTGTTTCCTTCTCCAGTTTAGGAGAGTTTTCAGCCACTATTCCTTCAAATAATTTTCTGCCCCATAATCTCTCTCTCCTCCTTCTGGGAGCCCTATCATGTGACTGTTATTCCATTGATGTTATCCTTTAAGTCCCTTAAACTGTCTTCACTTTTTTCATCCTTTTTTCTTTTTGTTGCTCTGATTGGGTGAGCTCCACTGCGCTGTGCTTGAGTTCATTGATCCTTTCTTCTGCTTCATCTAGTCTACTACTGAACCCAGACAATGTATTTTTATGTTCAGTTACTTTATTCTTTAGCCTGTGACTTCTGTTTGGTACTTTTTAATATTTTCTCTCTCTTTGTTGACGTTCTCACTGTGTTCATCACACTTCTCTCAAGTTTGGTGAGCATCTTTGTGAGCATTACTTCGACTTCTCCATCAGGTTAACCACCTGTCTCAATTTCATTAAGGTTATTTTCTGAGGTGTTATCTTGTTCTTTTATTTGGGAATATATTCCTCTGTTTCCTCATTTTCCTTGATTCTCTCCATGTGTTTCTATGTATTAGATGAAACAGCCATCCATCTCAGTTCTGAGGAGTGGCCTTCTGTGGGAGATGAACATTATTGTTCAAACTTGCCCTAGTTCTTTGTTGTGTCTAGAACCTTGTGATTATCCATGCAGCCTATTTTCATGGCTCCAAGTTGCTGAGGGTGTGCCCATCAGTGTCCCAGTGGGTGAGATCTCAGTCAGCACCTAGATCCAGGTTGACTGGAAGCCAGACACTCAGGCAACAGCTTTTAAAGTATACAAATCTGTACAGTCCTGTGGGGCCACAAACATAAGCCCTGCTGGCCACCAGAACAGGTGATCTGGAGGTCTCCTGGCTTATGCTCCCTGAGAGCACCTCTGTAGCTTCTAGATGTGCCCTAAGGCTGAAGCTCCAGGACAAGCAGATAGGCCTCTTCTACAGAGAGACTCAGAGTGTGTGCCAGTCTGCTGCCTGGAGGTTCCAGGGCATGGTAGCCTACCGAGAACTGTCTCTGTTACGGCTCCACGGGACCCAGGAATGCAAGCCCCCTGGCCGCCAGAGCCAGTCATTCATGGGGGTGTCCCAGGTGGCAGCCATAAAAACTGGGATGGAAGAACAAGGTGCCAGAGCTGTGTAAGAGCTCCCCTCTAGAGATGCTGGCACCCTGGAGCATGGCAGAAGGAGAGCATGAAGACAGAAGCCACCTTCCAAGTTCTCCAGGAGGATGTACATGGGTCTGGCAGTTTACTCTTCAGCTACTTTGCTGTAATTTTTCTGTGTTTTTTTTTTTAACTTCAAAAAAGTGTTCATATCCCCCCCCCTTTTAAAAAAAGAGTTTATTTATTTGAGAGAGAGAAAGAGAGAAAGTGCACTAATGGGGGAGAGACAGAGGGAAAGGGAGAAGCAGGGTCCCCAAAGCAGGGAGCCCTATGTAGGGCTTGTTCTCAGGACCGAGATCATGACCTAAGCTGAAGGCAGTTACCCAGCCAACTGAGCCGCCCAGGCACCCCTGTTCATAACCTTTGACACAGTGATTTCATTTCTAGCAATCTGCCCTAAGGAGATAATCAGAAACCCAACCTAAAATTTATGTATTAAGCTTACATACTTTTTGTAATTTAAGCTCTGTCAGTAATGTAGTATCTATCAGGAAAATGGCCAACTTAATTTAGGTTTAGTTCCTATTTTGCAGCTATTAAAAATACTGCCTTGGAACAATTTTTATTGCTTCAGGAAAAAGTCAGATGCAACGTGCTGGGTAGTCTCTCATTTATCTAGCATCTCTTGAGTTATCTCTCTAACTTCCAAGGAAGCACCTTAAACATCAGTGTGATTTTGTCTGCTGGGATTATTGTGGGTGGTTTTCTTCTTTATGTAGTGCTATTTTTCAGATTTTCCAGAATGAGCATATGTGTGTGTGTGTGTGTGTGTGTGTGTGTGTGTGTATTTATAATCAGAAGAAAAGGCTTAAAAAAAAAAACCCACACAATCCCACTGTCTCCCAGGAGCCTTTCAGAGGCTTCAAAGGAGAGCACTTGTGGTCCTCTAAGCATACTGTAGTCCTAGGATTTATCGACGATTCTCATTTGCTTCATTTACTTTTTTTTTTTTTTTTACGTGAGAGATTTTGTATTTTTTCTGACTTCAGAATGGATTGCTTGCATTTTTCTGAAAGCCTCAAAGACTCAGAAAGGAAAAGTCTGCGGCCCCATTCCAAGACAGCTGGTTCCAGCCCACATTTTGTGCTGTGTGTCCACACTGCCTAACACTGTTTCAGTGCTGACCCATATGGATGTCTACACAGCTGTCTCTCCTCAGGAATTGTGTGTCTGTGAGTCACACTTCTGGAGCACTCTGTGGGTAGTTGGGACGGGTACACTGGAAGACGAGGGGCCACAAACAGGCTCTGAGAGTGGAGATTTTGGTTTGGTACATGAAGATACTTGATGTGAGCTCTGTACGTGGCTCTGATTTCTCATGGTGTCCCCAGGCTCCCGCCGAACACCTAGAGGCCCTGGAGAAATCGGGTGTCGGGTGGACTTTTTCTAGGGTACCCTGTCAGTTCTGTGCAGTGCAGTCAGAAAGCCTTGTGTTTGTCTCAGCCACATAGGAGTGAGTGACCAGATTTGGCTCGGCCATGGGAGCCATGAGGGGTCCCTTACTGTCCTGGATGATTAGCTTGAGGCCAAGAGGGTTTGGGTCAAGAAATAATGTGTTCACTTTCAAATCTCCCTGGGGAAGGGAATTCAGAAGATGGCAATCATTTCCTGGGCTAGAGAGACCAATGTTGAATCATTTGTTTGCTTTTTATTAACATAATTAGACTTTATTCCACTCCTTGGGAATGTGGTTCAGTAACGAAAAGTTCTCAGTCCCTGAAAGTTCACTTTTTTTGAAGATAAAGGAGAAGAAAACAAGGTGAGGAGAGATGAGACAGAAAAAGGGAAAAAGAATTTACATATTGGCTTAGGGTGTCTTCTGGAATGAGGAATACTTAGGACACCTGGGAATCAGACATTAGGGTAGAGCATGGTGGGGAAGAAGAAATGTTTCTGCACAGTGGGAAGGACACACGCAGGTCACCTGGTGTCATGGTCTCAGTGCCAGCATAGAACACACTGGAGCCAAGTCCTGGTGCTTGTTTGGTTCATACTTGCATCAGAGCTTTCACTCATTTATATATTTTTTGAAGTCCAATCTCCATTTCACCTGTTTCCAGAGAACACTTTTCCTTCAGTCCCTGAGGACCTCGCTCCTCGCATGGGCTTTGGGGGAGGCTGTGCAGCAGCTGCAGGTGGAAATTTGGAGCGGGGTGTTGGGTCCTTCAGTGCCTCGAGGGGCGGGGCTGACCACCTCACTGTGGTGCAGGCTCCCACAGCAGTGCCGGCTCATGGGGCTGGGAGCACCTGCTCGCCCAGAAACGCTGCTGACGGCGGCCAACTTCCTCCTGCGTCCTCGGGTGCAGTTGGTGCCGCAGGGAGACGATGTGCAGCTCTGGCCCTTTTGAGCACGACAGTGATGCCTCCTTTTCTTGGTCATCTTGGAAATAAGGACCCCAGAGGTGCATCAGAGCTTTCAAAAAACATTTGATAGGGACATGAAAATAACGTAACAGCCTTCTTTTGAGGAAGACTTGTCTCAGACTTTAGCTCAACTGGATTTTTAAACAATCAGTACTTTTCAGGTACCTTTGCAG
This sequence comes from Mellivora capensis, assembly GCA_004024625.1. Classification (NCBI taxonomy): domain Eukaryota; kingdom Metazoa; phylum Chordata; class Mammalia; order Carnivora; family Mustelidae; genus Mellivora; species Mellivora capensis. The sequence continues at coordinate 3,890 of PISX010009181.1, read as the reverse complement.
CTTGCCATGAGACCCCCTCCACCGTGTGATCACTTTGTGTCATTCTGCAAGAGGCTCCCTAACTTCTGATTCCTGGGCAGCTTCATCACCCGCTGTCAGGCTCCTCTGGACAGCACCGCATGCCCCAGGGTGGGCCATGCGGACTACTGGGTCCGGGAGACATGCACACCCCCCATGCACCCAGGGGTGTGCGCCTGGCACACGGGCAAGCCCTGCACCCCCTCCCCCAGCACCGGCAGTTCCATCTCTTTGGAATGTGCGGGGGGACGGGCCAGCTTTTGGAGGTTGCCCAACTGTAAACTGGAGAAGGCACTGAGAGGGTTAAATTGATGAATGCCTGTAGAAAGCACATTTCTTCCCGGAATTCTTGGTGCTCGCTGCTATCACATAGCATCTGACGACCGAATGAGTACATCATGATGCTATGCATTGTATGTTTACGCTTGAATGGCAATTTTGCAAACCTGGTGTATTTAGGAAGAGCTGGTAAGAAATATTTAGAAACATTTTTCAAAAGGACTTAAGAAGTTTCTATACCCAAGACACATCCATCTCCCATCAAATACAATTATAATTTAGTTATTTGGAATGACCTACTACCTGTTTGAGTTTCAGCCCATTTTCTCATCTGTAATGCTACTTGGTTCATGGAACACATGTGATGATTAAGTAAAAAAATATGGCACATGACAGGCACTTGGTAAGTATTAGAGGAATTCCATTCTGAGGGGCAAGTTTCTCCTCATCACAACACTGATAATCTCTCCAGTATTTAGAACAAAACTGAAAAATATTAAATGCAACGAAAAAGTTTTTATTCTTTGATATATAAAACCAAGAAAACTTTACTGTGTAATACATCATAGTTTTTTTATTTAAGAGGAAAAAGGCAGAAGTGAAGATATGGGTACAAAAATACACTCAAGCAGCTGTTCCAAGAAATTCAGAACTCCTAAAATTATGAACAACGGAATACAAGTCTCAGAGGAGGCTTCTTTTTTTTTTCTTTAAAAAATTATTCACATTTGCTTAGTTCAAACATGGTAAGAAACGTAACTTTCCTTCTTGGTAACAGATCCCATTACTCAACAAGATATTTGATAACCAGCAATAACTTAGTAAAAGAACATTTCATTGTGATAGTAACTAGCATTAGGTTTTTGGTTCTATAATACTTATTGTAGTAAAAAAAAAAAACAACAACCAAAACCACAAAAACACTTCTGACTGCTTGGGTGCCAGAAAAGATGCTCATACGTTCACTGGTGCCTATAAATCTGGGTATATCTGAGCTCTCGCCCCAGACCTCAAAGGGAGAGCACCTTTGGTCTTCCCTGTTTAGGAACAGAAGCGCACAAATAACAAAATCAGACATAGGCGTGGGAGACCACAACTACTCAATAAAAAGTGTTTCTGCCCAATAAATAGTTTCCAAAAGAAAAAATAATTGGCTTTTACACTTAATGGATTCAGCGAAAATGAGGATGGTGAGACTGCTTTCCAGTTGGTGGCCTGAGCGTCCTCAGGCAGAACACTTTCGCCGCTGACCAGCAGGGGCTGCTGGACCGCCGGAGAAGCCACTGCGTTCCGGCCTGGAAAGGCTCCTAAAAAATACATTATTTATAGGAAAGATTACTCGGCCAGAGCCTAGTTCTCCAAGTAAAAGTGTCCTATTTCTTCCTGGACATCGGACTCAAACAAAACAGAGTTCGTATAAAATTGGATCAAATGAAGAAACCTCTGCAATCGCTGAATGTATAAAAGTTGCTGGAGATCAAAGCGAAGTGACAATGAAATTCATCTGCGTTAAAAATCAAGTTCCAAGCGACCTGTTAGTTAAAAACAGAGACAACAGACACTGTACATCCAGACGACCGCGAGCTTCCCGGGCCTGCTGGAGGCGCGTGGGGCGCGTCCGTCCTGCCCGCGGGTGGAACCTCACAACCGGCCCTCGGACTCCCGCGGGGCGCAGGGAAAGGCCACTCAAGCGTTGCATCCCGCGGCGCTGGCTCGGCCCGAGGCTGGACACCGGCCGCCTGCGACCACCCGCACGCACTGGCCTGCTCCGGGCCGGCGGCCTGCCCGGGGACGCTGGGGCGCTCTGCACCCGGCTCGGAGACGAAGTGCGCGCGGGGGGACCCTCGCCTCGGCCGGGCCTCGTGCGTCCCGGGGTGAGACCGGCCTCCGCCTGCTCGCCTCCCCCCTGCGCTCCCGCCAGGCCCCCGGGGCTGACCTCAGGGCTGTGTCTGCAGAGACACATGGAAGCCGCGGATTCACTCTTCTTTAAAAAAGGTGATTTCAAAGCTTCATTAATGAAAGTCGCTCGACAACTTCCGCTGAAATCCCTCCTGCGCGCGGCCGTGGGGAGCTGCGCCCGGGACCTGGCCGGGCACAGGGCGCGCGTGAGCCTCCCGTGGTCTGCGGAGAAACCGCAGAAAAACAGCCTTTGGACGTTCTCCGCAGGGGTCTGGACCGCGCCGGGGTGCGGGAGAGGCGCCGCGGCCTGCGGTTCGGGTCCGGATCCCGCCCCCCGGAGCACAGCAGCGCCCCGCGCTCCTCCGGGGCCTACAGCGTCACGGCCGGGCCGTGCTCCTCCACGGCGCCCGGGGGCAGCGGCAGCGCCAGGCTGTGGCGCGGGTCGGCGCGCAGGGAGCTGAGCAGCCGGTGCGCGGGGCCGTCCCGCGTGGACGCCGGGCCCGCGCCGTTGACTGGGGGCCGGGGCGCCGGCCGCGGCGGCTCCAGGACGCCCTCGAGCACCACGTCGGGCTCGTCGTCGCTGTCGGCGTCGTCCGGCTGCAGGTGCAGCAGCGCGGGGGCGGCGGGCAGGCTGTGGCGGCTGGCCGCGCTGTCCGACGAGCGGCCCGAGCTGCCCGACGCGCGGCTGCCGCGCACCACGTTGTTGCGCTGGTTGGCCGGCTTGACCGTGACGATGAGGTTGTGGCTGTTGGCGATCATCATGTCCGTGACCTGGTCCAGCGTCTTCCCGGCCACCTCGATGCCGTTCACCTCCAGGACCTCGTCGTCCACGGCCAGCAGCCCCGTGCTCTCGGCCAGGCCGCCCGGCACCATGCGCGAGATGAAGATGCCCGGCACCTTCTCCAGCCCCTGCGGGGCGACGCGCACGCTCGTGCCGTCGCGGATGTAGAAGCCCAGCGGCTTCTGGCAGCCGTGCCGGTACAGCCTCACGCGGCGGTGCGTCTCGGGCAGGATGTCCACGTCGATGATGGACGACACGGGGCGGAAGTCGTGCGGCAGGCCGATGTGCAGGTGCGCGCGCCGGCGGGGGCCGTCCTCGCGCAGCGCCAGCGCCTTCCTCCGGCGGGACAGCGAGCCGGCCCCGAAGCTGCCGTGCTCGGCCTCCTCTGCAACGGCGGGCGGGGCGGTCAGGACGGGGCCACAGGGGTGGGGAAGCCCCCAGGGGCACCATGACGCCTGCGCGCAGGGGCCGCCCGTGCCCGGCAGGGCGGGCCTCTCCGCGGCTGACCCGGCGGCGGCTCCCCCACCCGCCCTGTGGCCCGCGGAGCGCTGAGCGGAGCGCGCCACAATCCCGTCCCGCCTGTCCGCTAGCTCCCTGCGGCGCTCACGCCTAGGGGTTGCCAGTTTGTGTCACCAAACCTCACTGTTTGGGGAAGCCTCAACCTCCAGGATGGTACACTGGGGTCACGTTTTGAGTTGTTTCACGGAGTCGACAAATAATCCTGGCATCTGTTGGGCTGGCCCCAAGGGTTCAAGTCCCATTGCCTCCCTACAGTTAGCTCTCTGGAACTCTCCAAAACCACCCACAGGAAACCAACAAAGTGACCGAAAGGCGAAGCGGCAGAAATAAGAAACTGCAGTCCAGAGAACTGACAATAGATGGAAAGTTTAAAGGTGCCTGATTGGATCCTGGG
>PISX010009180.1:0-77301 GCA_004024625.1 Mellivora capensis | reverse complement strand
GGCTGCACCAACTTGCATTCCCACCAACAGTGTAGGAGGGTTCCCCTTTCTCCACATCCTCTCCAACAGACGTTGTTTCCTGTCTTGCTGATTTTGGCCATTCTAACTGGTGTGAGGTGGTATCTCAATGTGGTTTTAATTTGAATCTCCCTGATGGCTAGTGATGATGAACATTTTTTCATGTGTCTGATAGCCATCTTTTTAAAAAAATAAAATATTATCATATGATCTCCCTGATATGAGGAAGTGGAAATGCAACATAGGGGTTGGGGAGGGTAGGAAAAGAAGAAAAGAAACAAGATGGGATCGGGAGAGAGACAAACCATAAGTGACTCAACCTCACAAAATAAACTGAGGGTTGCTATGGGGAGGGGCATCGGGAGAGGGGGGTGGGGTTAATGGACATTGGGGAGGGTATGTGCTATGGTTAGTGCTGTGAAGTGTGTAAACCTGGAGATTCACAGACATGTACCCCTGGGGATAAAAATACATTATATATTTATAAAAAATTTAAAAAAAATAAAAATAAGGGGGCGCCTGGGTGGCTCAGTGGATTAAAGCCTCTGCCTTCGGCCCTGGGATCAAGCCCCGCATCGGGCTCTCTGCTTGGCAGGGAGCCTGCTTCCTCCTCTCTCTCTCTGCTTGCCTCTCTGCTCACTTGCGATCTCTGTCTGTCAAATAAATAAATAAAATCTTTAAAAAAAAATAAAAATAAAAATAAAAATAAATAAAATAAAATCTTTAAGAACTATGACATAACTAAATAAACAAATGGAGAGACTGCCCTTTTCATTGATTAGAAGATTCAAGATTATTAAAATCCCAAAATTGATTTAAATATTCAATGCATTCCAAATCAAACTTACAAAACATATTTTATAGAAATAGGTCAACAGATCCTATGAATTAACATGGAAACACAGACACTAAGACAGCCAATATACGTGAAAGTAAACAAAGAGAACTCACATAATCATATTTCAAGACTCAATGTAAAACAACATTCATCAAAATAATCTTGTACCAATTTAAAAATGGACAAAAAGATCAGTGGAATATAACAGAAAATCCAGATACACTCACATGCATATAGTCAAACAATTTTCCTCATTTCCAATGTAAGTCACTAAGAAAGAAATCTTAAACAAGTGGTGCTGGAACACCAGAATATATAAATGGAAAGTAATCAATTCTGACTCCTACCAAACACCAAAACCAAAAATATATTTGGAATGAATCAGAAAACTAAACATAAAGCTAATCCAGAAGAAAACATGGAGTATCTTGATAAGCGTGAAATGGGCAAATATCTCTTAAACAGGTGACAAAATGTATCCAAAATTGATGGATTGGGTTCCATCAATATCAGAAACTGTTATTAGAAAAATATGAGCATTTGGAAAATAGAAAAATGGAAATATATGGAAAAAATAATAACAGTATGAATATTTGACAAGGGGTTTTATCCAAATTATATTTTTAAAAATCTTACAGCTTAATAATAAGAGAGAAATAATTTCATAAGAAAACAGATTAACCCAAAGAAAAGAAGTAAACTGCTAATTTGTAAAAATGCTTTACAGAAAAAGATATATACAACAAGCCAGTGGGGACAAGAAGAGGTATTTGGCATCATTGGTTGCAGGGAAATGTAAGCAAAACCACAGTGAGATACTACTTTACACTAGAATGGCTAAAATTCAAGACTGTCAATACCAATACTAGAATGTTTAAGGATTTAGAGCAAATAGTACATATCCCTCATGGGACATCAAATTATACAAAAACTTTGGAAAAGAGTTTGTAGCTGTTTCATGTATCTACCCCGTGATCCAGTAATTCACTCTTTTCAATAGTTATCCAAGAGAAATAAAAACATTTGTCTATAAAAATATATATCCAAAAATTTCATATTAGCTTCATTTATAATCATGACAAACTAGATGCCATTCAAATGTCCACCAACAGAACGGATACCAGCATGTGGCATAGTCACACAATTAACTACTACTCAAACCAAACCAAAAAAACAAAACTGACATATGCAACAACATGTATGAATCAAAAACTTTATGCTCAGCAAAAGAAATCAGATGCGAAAGAGCACATAATCTGTGATTGTCTTTAGATAAAGTTCAGTAACAGCAAAAACTAACCTGTGGTGATGGAAATCAAATCACTGGCTGCCTCCATTGGGGAGAGGTGTTCTGAATGCAAAAGGCACAAAGGAACTTTCTAAAGAAATGTAAATATTCCATATCTCTGTCAAAGGATAGTAGACACTTCAATGTACACTTGATATACTTGTGTAGGTATGCATACTTAAAAATTATATAGTTAAGATATGAAATTTTTCCAACTCCATGTTCAGTAAGCTCATTTTGGTAGCTTGAAATTGGCTATAATGAAGTGTTTACATGTGGAAATCTAGAAATACAAAATCAAGTCTTCTTGTCATGAAACCACCACCACCATCTATCTGTCTCTAGGTGATTGATATCATAAATAAAAGCCTGAGACTATTGACATCCAGCTATCATAGGATTTGAGCAAAAGAAAAATCCTGTCTGCAGCAAGTTAGAGAAGAGAAATGAGAGAGATATTCAAAGAGAACCAAAGAGATAAGACTGAACAAGATATCCAGCAACCCTGGGAAATGGATAGCACCACCTACAGAAAGAGGAACAGGGAATTCCAGTGTGAGGACTGGCCAGCTGCTGTCTTTAACTCACTAAAATACCTCTGAAGACCTAGTAGAAGATGAATTTCACAAGACCAAAAACAATCCTGGCAGAACAAAGTTATCAAATGCCATTAACTATAAGACCAAAGAAGCTAATTTTATTTTAGTCATTTTCTTCATAGCATTCATTTATCATTATCTGGTATAATGCCATGTATTTTTTTATTTTATTTGTCACCCCAGCAATAGAATTATAATGAGGGCAATATCTTTGTCAGACTTTTGACTAAAGTAATGCCAGAACCTAGACAATGTCTAAGACATTACAGGTGGGCAATAAATATTAGTGGGATGAACCAATAAATGAGGAAGAGAAACAGTATTCTTACATGGAAGATGAGGTTTTAAATGTTCTGTATCAGGTGACTACAGAAGCAAATTTGGTCTTTGATAAGGCATTCAATTTCCTTTTCTGTTGACTCTGAGCTATAGATAGGATAAGCCTGGTGGAGATGCAGAGATGACAGTTGACTTTAGGTTAGACTCTTCAGGGATGGACACGTGTATCTCCACTATAGGTGATAATTATTCTCTAAAGGGGGCTTTAAGCCAACTTTTTTGGTGTTATTTTACTTGTTCTCTTATCCTTAAAGAGAGCATTGGGAGACCCATATCCACCCAAGTCTAAGTTTTTTGTCTTGTTTAATTAAAAGAGAAAACATTTTGAGCACACAATGATGTGAGAAAATAGCTATCAAGTGATTCACGGAAGGAAATTTTTAACAACAAAGGAGCAAGCTTAAAGACTCATGGAATTACTCATTTTCAGTGAACTTTGGAGAAAACAGACTACAAGAGAATTGCTGGTGCTGTCAATTTGACCTTATGCCAAAGTGGTAAGATCCTGCTTTAAAGTAACCTAGCATTTTCTTTAGCCTCAAGTGAAATTGTTAACACTCACTTCAGGCATAACTTCACTTCCTGAGAAAGAGAGAATCAAAACATGAGAAAAAGTAAAGTTTCCAAATTTCCCAACAATGTGGAGCAATCAATAGCTCAGTCTCTTCTGTCCCTCACTTCCTATGTAATAACCTCCATTCCAAACCCCCCCAAAACACACAAAACTACCAAAAAAGGGGAAGAAAACCCAAGATTACTTTATTGACATCAGGTTTGTTTTTGCTGTTGATATCCATTTGTTTTTAGTAAATAAAGATTTCTCCCCAAAGAAAAAAAATGCCTCAAAAAAATCAGAAAAAAGAAGTTAAGAATGAGATCTTTTCATCTTGAATAAATAATCTTAAATTGAAAATACTAGAACTTTTCTGGGGAATATGCAGGTTTTATTACTTAATGGTAGACATATTTTTCATATGAACTCAACAGAGATGGGGGGGAAAAAGTAAGTCTAAGTTTCTTCCCACCCCACCCTGCATTCACAATGATGAAAAGAAGAAGGGAAGTCAGATCTCATGTATACTTTCCCTTCATCCTACTCAATGGGATAGGTCAGAATGAATGGACATGGCCAACCATATCTAAACCAACTTCCTACCAAGTTTCACATATGATAGCCCATTCAGTTCTCACAGTAATGATATGGGGTAGTTGATCAGAGATTATGCTAAAGTGGTGGTATACACTGACATATTTTGTACAGAGGGAGACAGCAGAAACCCAGGAGCCCTGGAACAGTTTGGTCTATAAGCAGCTACCACCACTGCTGCCACTGGGGAAACATTCAAGAGAGTGAATAATACAAGAGTATGTTGTTTCTAGCTGATCTTTGGCTCCACACTCCAGGATATTCCTTGGGGTGACCTGAACTAGCCCCATGTAGGAAGGCATTTTTGCCTAGACCAGATGTAATGAGTGAACAAGCCAGAAATAAAGATTCTCTGTAATGCTGGACCTTAACTGGCTTTATAGTCTTCCAGCATTTTGGAGTTGTATCAGGTCCCCTTACCTACATACTTAAAAGCGCAAAAAGTGCAGAGTCAAAGATGTCTGGGCTTCCATCCAGGAAGAACTGGGTACTTCTCTGGCTCACCTAACCACCCTCTCAGAAGTAAAAAGAGCAACAGAGAGGACAATGTGCCATTTCTAAGAGACTTTTTACCTCCCACTTCATAAAAAAAGAGGATTAGAAAAGTCTCAATCCCGTGTGAGCTCAACTTTGACTCTTTCCACTAACACAATAATGAGTAAAATAATTTCAAACTTATTTTAACTAAGTATCTCAGATTATTTTTACTACAAGCAACTTAATTGCTAGAATGCTGAAATTAAGAGAATATTTATGAATTCACTGGGAGGGCATCCCAATGTCACACAAACATATAGCCAAGACCCATGAAAAGATGGAACTTGGTGGTTTTCTAGTACCCCAATACCACACAAGGCCTTTCTTTCATGGTAGGACTTTCCCACATTCACACTTTAACATTTTTTTTCTCGAATACATAGAATTTTTTTGTACTACTCCACCAAATGTTCACTATGTACTTCCAGACATTGCTCTAACACTTTTTCTTTCCTTCTCTACATTTTTTGTCTTTCCTGATCCCGATTCATCTTTCAAGCCTCAAGACTCAGATCTTGTCACTAACTCAGAAAGTCCTCTGGGACACTCCTCCTCCAATGTCCTTTTTCTTGTCCAAGTATCACCATATGTATGTCTCTATTATATAATAATAAACACCAATATGAACAATAATGCTGGCTAACCTATTATATGGCAGACACTGTAATAGTTTATTGAATCATTTTATCTATATAACATCTTTATGTCTCAGTTACTAATGGTATACTACAGATGCTGAATGACCATCCAAGGCTAAATAGCCCTAAGTGATACAATTTACACTCTCAATCCAGCCGTATAATCAGATTCCTGGGCTGAGACTGCTAACTACTATGCTATATTCCCATTTATCATTATTTAACATATCTTTATTTTTCTCTCTCCACTAAATTTTAATCAACTTAAATGCACTAACTTTATCTTTGATATTTGGATTCTCCACAGCTTTTATACTTACCTTGAACAATAGGTGGTCATTCAAATGTGAAATAAAGAAGCATATACATAAATAATGTTCTATTTCTTGAGATACCTAGTGTTTCAACTATTCTATTACTGAATGCTGGAGGGAATGTTGAGAACAAAAGTGAAATAACTCAGGCAATGGCAGAAAGATCCAGTTTCAAGACTCATATGTAGAAGAGCGGCTTTAAAGAACTTTCTTTGTGCTCATCACTCTATATGTTGACACCACCGGACACTCAAGCAGCTCAAACCCTGGACCTGGGCTCATGCAGACCTCACCCCTGATCCCTTCCTACCCTCCATTCACACCTGTTGAAGAGAATGGTTGGTAAAGAAATAAAAATATATTATCATACTTAGTGAGATTCTACCATACTGGCTTCAAGCTACTGCATGACATAAAACAGGAGTTTAACCACAATCATTTCTGGAGTAGCAACAGAAAAATCTCGCTAGTGAAAGATCATTTCTGAAAATTTATCACTACTTTGTGACCATCTTAAAGGTGATTAACCCAAAACTAGTAGGAAGTCAGACTAACTGTGTGGCCTCTGAGTTACAAAGACCCAGAAATAGAGCAAGTAATGCAAAGCAACCTTAAGTATATTACAACAACCATGCAAGATGTTCCAACTGCACCACAAAAATTATACCAGAATCACTCAAATGTCAAAATTTGATGATTTTCTATGTATTTTTTCTGTATAATTCTTAGACTGTCACATAAAGTAGGCAGAATTGCTCTTGGGCAGATTTTGGGGAAATTCACCTTAAGTTACTCAATAGAATTCAGTAGAATCACTGACAAGAGTGCACATTTCTCACCTATTGTGTAATCCTAGATAAACAATTCCATTCATTTATGCACACAGATGTGTATGCATGTATTATCTTTCTCACTAGAAAGTAAGCTTCTTGAGAGCTTGGATTATGGCGGGGTGGGGGGGAGGTTGTTTACAGCTGTAACCTAGTTTTTAGAACAATAATTACAACCTTAATAGGTAAACCTAAATATTTAACAAAAGACAGCTCAACTATCAAGTAAAGTGAAGGTATGAAATAAATAAATAACCAACTAATGGATAGGAACTACTAAGGGCAAAAAGAAATGAAAGCCAGAGTCAGTGTTGAGTTTGGGTCCCAAACTGGGACCTATTAACAGAGAAACTCAAAATTCAGAGCTTGAGGATAAGACAAGAAATCAAAGCAGTCATGTATTCCTATGTAATGAATTAGGGCACTCTAATCTATTTCTGGTGAACAGCATCCTGACATAAGCGGATGTTCGAATGTGGCAGATGCGTTTGCCTGGTCCCAGTGTAGCCTATCTGAAGTGATCAGCATCTGACCAAGCTGATAATATAAGACCCATATTTGAGTCATGTCTTGTCAGTATGGACACTCAAAACTTCACTTTTTTATAATTGTCAATTCCTAACTGAAATTACAGTATGTGGTCCATTTCCTAATAGAATCATTTAGATGTTTTTTACATTATGTTGAAAAATCTTCAGGTTTCTTCATTCCACATCCCTACAAAAAACAATTCTATTTTCTCCTATCCTTCCAATTAAACTTTTGGGTTATCTCTCCTGTTTTTATTTATTTTTCATCTCAGTTCACTACACTCTGACATCTGACCTTATAATTCCACAGAAACAACCCTTGTTACAGTCACGCTTAACCTTATATCAGGATCTCCCATGTAATTAAAGAGGCCACGTTCAATTTTGTCTCATATGACTTTATCAGAGAAGTTTAACAATTCTCTTCTTTTTCACAGGTACTTTTTTCTTGATACACATAATAAAAGATTTTTTAGTTTTCTTCATTAGCCATCTGCTTAATTTTCTCCCACCTTTTCAGAGGCCTATCCTCTACCTAGCCATTAAAAGATAGTATTCCTCCAAGCTAAGTCTTACTTCCTTTTTCTGTACTGCTTTATATTTTCTCAGGGGACATTTTCAGCCACTCCCAAGATTTCAATTACCAACTAAGGAGTACTGACTCCTAAGTTTATTTGAAGTTAGACCCTTCCTCTGACTCCGGACCCATACTTCTAAAACCTTACTTAACATCTCTATTTGGATGTTTAAAAGGACCTAAAATTACATAAAAAATTAAAAAAAAAAGGATCTAAAATTCAAGATATCCAAAATGACTCATAACAGTAACAGTAACTTACTAAGCTCTTGCTCTGTGCCACATAGTGCACTGTTAGTTAATATCATAATCCTCATTTCATAGATGAGGAAAATGAGGCATAAAGAATACAAACGAATTGTCTAAGTCCATACAGCTGGGACTGGGACAACCAGTCCCAGATCCAAGACTAAATCCAGGCCTCCTGGATGCAGAGATCGATTTCTTAACCATTATACTATAATGCTCCCAAATTCCTGTCTAAACCTGGTCTTTCAGTATTATCCAAATCGTCCTTGATTGGTAACTTATCATAGGGTACAAGAGAAAGAACTCCATTGTTCCCCCACCTTATCTGACTGCCAGGTCAACTATGCTCTACGGAGACAGTTTTCCCCTTGTTCCTTTGGAAAAATCTTCAGTGTACTCTGTATCTTATTTGCTCAGTCAAGATACACTAAAAATATCTAATTTTACAAGTTACCAAGGTCCATCTAACAGGTACAAAAACCAAAATATATGTCATCTATGTATATGGCTTCCACTTCTACACCTTTGGCCCAATCTAAACATTTTCTCTCATCTGGACTATTGTTCAATAGCTTACTGCTTTCCCACCATACACTCTGGTACTTTTGGAGGTTTTCTAAACTCATGCTTGAGTGATCTTTACAAACATAAATCTGATCAGATCAGCTGCTGCTTAAACTTCTTGAACGGATACTCCCTTCTCTGAAGCCAGAACAAAAATCTTTAACCTGCCCTGTGGGTCTCTGTGTAGTCTGGCCACTCTCTCTCTCTCTGCATACTTATCACATTACTCTCTGCCTTGATTCAATCAGACTTTTTCCAGTTCCTTGAATTAATTATATTCTTCTTGCTTCTGGGCCTTTGCACATACTCCCTTCTCTATCTGGAACATTCTCTGAAAATTCTTCACCTTAGTTAATTCCCATTTATCTTTCAGATCTGAGCTTACATTTATTTCTATCAGGAGAAAAACTCCCTTAAGCAGCCATTATAAGTTCCTTTGCTCTCTTAAAATCAGGTTTTTGTCCGTAAGGGCCTTTACATATGTTTTAATCATTCATTTCCTTGTGTAATTAGACTGTGACAGGGATTTTGCCTATTTCACTCCCTGATCTATCCCTAGCAACAAGCTCAATACCGGCTTACTTAATAGAAAAATAGATGAATGTTAGTCCAGTGAGCAATAACTATGGTAATATGCTTTGTAAGCTACAAAGTCTATTAGTATAACATCTTATTTATTCAAAAATTCTGCCCTTCAAATGATATAAGTATTCAGTATCTCAGCATTGTATTAACTAGAAAGATCAAAAATCATTACATAGGTCCATAAATATATTTAAGAAAAATACAAGGATATGTTATATTTCTGCATACTCAAACTTTGTTAAGAATGGACGGATTCTTTTAGGTCATAAAATCTTAATAATTTCCACATGGATCAGTCAGTATCATTCTTCCATGACTTCAGATCATACCATCTGTCCCACAAACACATGGCCTGGACCATGGGGAAGACAGGGTGATTCACTTTAAATGGATTAGGACAAAATTAATTTCCCTAACTTGAAAAATAACTGGTTAGCATTATATCACAACACATTATCTACAATATAATAATGTTGCTTTATTCTGTAGAGGGGTAATGGAATGACAGTATAGGACAGTGAAAATAGCCTGAGCCCATGGATCACACCTATCTGGATTGGAATCTTGCTTCTGCCAAGGACCAACTATACACCCATGAGAAAGTAACTTAACATTCATAAACCCATAAAATGGAAATTATAGGTAACTTCTTCATAGAATTGTAAAGAAGATTATATAGGATATAAGACCTGAGTTACAACTGAGTTTTCAGCAACCAAAAAATTACCCATAGATTTGTTAACCCTAAATTAACTGATATTTAGATGGAGATTACTTTTATCTCAACCCCTCAGTTTTCCCATATTGATAACCTTCCAGTTACAACTTCAACATAAACATTTTCTATCTAAGAATTCCAAAGAGTTTTTGGTCATAATTTGGCAATCATTTTTCTTCTTTAAATAACCTGACAGTTCTCTCTTTTTGCAATATACCACCAACTGCTAACACAAATTACAATTAGTTTATATTTATATTCTAACAGAGTTTAGGAATAGAGTATGTCTGGATTTGGTCAAGCAATGGTGGAGATCCTCACTCACTGAATATCAAAATTCAAATAAATCAGTTGGCTTCTGGGGAGCAATCTTGTTGTCCTTTCTGTCTGAGGAGTCTTGTATCCTGAAATTAGGGAACTATTTGAAACGCTTTAAAACTATTTCAGTCCTTCAAATATATAAGGTAAAATACATACATTTTGTATTAAACAAATCAGTCCTATGTCAACTTATGTATTTCTTATTATGACCTTACATAAAATAATAAATCAACAGTTTCCAGTTGTAAGTACACTCTGACATCTGACACCTTACTTCCCAGGTAAGAGTTATCCTCCAATTTAGAAGGAAACCACTTTTTCAACTCAGACGTATGTATCAACTTTCACTGAAAGTTACCTTATTTTCTTCTTTCAGACTGACTTCAAATCAGAAGATTATTTGTCAAATTGAATATTTACAAAGGGACTTTTATTTTCAGTGTAACTCACATTTATGATAAACCAAAAGCTAAAGTTAGTGCAAAGAGTAAGGATAAGACTTAAAATACATGAACTTGAAGCAAAAAATAATCTTCTTCACACCCTATGATTACCTCTGTTCCTTCAGAAAACTTAGTATTCTACACAGAATACGAAATAAATATTTCATGAAGAAAGTGGATGAGGAAGAGGAGGATGCTATAAATTCAACACCAGAATGATCCTTGCCATAAGTGAATTAGGCTGGATTTGCATAGTACGTCCTCTGAGGTTACTTATTTCTCCTATAAAAGCTATAGCCAAGAATTGGCTCATTCTAAACGGTATCTCTTAATCTCTCATTCTAAATGGTGTCTGATACTATAGCTCAGTTGCTCCTATACCAATATCTAGTGGAAAATGAAGTTGAGTATAGCTTTATAAAGTTTATTCACTATATTTTGACAATCAGTAACCATGAAGTCTTCAAGCCCCATTTGGGAAATTTCATTTTAAGAATGGGAGATTCAGGTATAGGACCAGGTTATAAATAGGGATTTCAGATGTCCAAGTCACAGGGGTAGTAGAGACGAAGCAGAGTTAGTAGGAGGTTGAGGATAGCCCTGGGGAATGCTTACGATTAAGGGGTCAGGAAAGAAACTGCATTCTGCAAGGAAAATAAAAAGAGCTAGCTAGACAGGAAAGGAGGTAAAGAAAATTGAGAAATGTAAATTATGCTATTTAAGCAAAAGGTAGTGACCTTCTCTACCCAGTAATACAGAGGCCAAAAAGATGTGGACTGAGAAGCTCCATAGGATTTTATACTCAGGACATCATAAAGACATTACTCCTCAATTTACATTCTATCAAGTACTTTTATATGCATTGTTCAGTTTAATTCTCAAACAGAACAGGCAAGATTAGCAGGATAGTGTATTAGAACATCTACAAATAAAAACAAAACTTAGACCCAATTATTAGTGCAAGATCTTACAGCTACTAAATGAGAAAGCCAGGAAAAAGTTTTATTTGTAATAACAGTAACATTAACATTAGACGTGCACAAATAATAAGCATGAAATACTGCTCATTAACATCTCATTTAATCTTTTCAATGACCTTATGAGATAGGTTTTGTTATTCCCATGTCATGGAACATTTGGCCATTAAGGGTTAAATAAATGTCTTGCCCAAGGTCACAGGAATAGTACTTTGAAGGATATTTTTGATGGGACAATTCTGCTTTTCCAGATTCTTGTCTTCCTCCATCATTTGTCTGATGCTGTGAGATAGAAGTAATTGATTATTTTATCCTAATTAGAAAACTCCCTATTTATCTTATCCCACACATTAAAGACCACGTGTCTGATCACGTTTGGACTTTTCTTCTACACTACCAATATTTTCCAAGTAGAAATTTAGGTCAAAGAATAAGTCTTCAGGTTCATGTTAAGCACTGTTATCAAACTTTTTCTTTTAAACTCAAATTGGACACATGTGACAATTAATTTAACAGTCTCAATGGCTTGCCCTCTGTTTCATATCCTCCAACACAAACAAAATACTTACCCCTTAGTTTTCATCTCTAAATCCATTTATCCTTTTGATGGCATTAGGATTAAATATACATCAAGATATTTAGTTGATGTGATTTAATTCAGCTAAGTATGAACATTGGAGTTGGACCCAACTTTGCCCCTCACAGGACACATAAGTTTTGACAAGTAATTTTTCCTTTTGGAGATCAATTTCTTTACTTAACAAATTGAGAATATCAAACCTTTGTCCATGGGGCTGCCAAGAAAATGAAATGGCATAGTACTTCTAAAAGTGTCTGACACGTATCAGGACTTCATTAAATATTTAAGATCTACTCCCTTGCTAATATTGTCCATAAATTCACAAGAAAAAATATTGTACAAAAATTAGCTTTAAAAAACATACCAATGTTTCTATTAGTAATTTGTTATATCAAAGTTTGTTTCTTTGAGTATATTACTAAAAATAGGATTGAAATTATTTGTTCATTGTTAAGACTCACTAAAAATTCTATTTTAGCCTCAGTACAATCAAGCGACTCTGCTGTTTCCCTCTCATATTAAAAGAGAGGTTTTAATTTGATCAGTTATTTTGGATTTTTCCACTCAAAACTCACTGCCTAGATGGCTAGTAACTGGTATAGAAACAGAGATGTGGCTCTGCAAATTTTACAGATGCAATACTTAGCTAGTATGTGTTGCAAATTTTGCTGGAGTAGATCTGATAATTGGAATCAGTGCTTAAGTCAATACCACCTTTTGTTTAATTACTTAACCTTTACCTCTGCAGGCAACACATGTCTTCAACAATTAAACTGTCTTTTCCAGATTATCAACCCCCTGAGCTCCTGCCCACCAGATGTACCTTGAAAAGCAGAGTTATATATTCAGATTTGTCAATTCCTCCCTTAAGAGTCCCAGTATGCACACTCCCTTTTTCGGAAACTTCAATTAGCATCTAAGAGCACACCTTAAGTAATGCTAATTTATAATGTTCTACCTTCAAAAAATGATATTAACCTTGCAACCTTTGTTATTTCATGGGGATTTTATATACACGCATAACTGAAAACTCCAGAGAAGGAGGGCAGTTTCCTCTAATAGCTTGATCTTAAGAATTCAAAGGGTATCACCAAGACCCAGTTTCTCAAGGCTCTCTGCTGGCCTCATGCTGTCCCTACACCATGAACTCTCTGCAGTTACACAAACAAACAGTGGTGGGGGCGTTGCAGGGGGCTGAGAAAGGGGCAAAGGGGCCAACACCTTCATTTAAAGCATTTGTGGTTTCTATGGTATAAATACTCCCAACATGGCCACTTCAAGCTACCAATGTGATGTCACTGAAGGCAGAGTGGGTTATAGGATCAGCTCTCATGAGCTGTTAAGGGTCAGCTGACCTCTGGCAGTTGCAGTTCCAGTGTTTAGATTTTTTACATCACCAAGTCCTGAAGGACAGCAAGTTTCTTCTTAGTAGCTACTGAGCAAAAAGGAGGAACTGTCTTTTCCGCCCCGAAACCATCCACTAGTTTTTGCCAGTATCTCATTTGTTTCTATACCCATAACTTGATGCAGTTTCTAGGGAATTAAAAATACTAATTAAAAATACTAATTGGCTTAAGCTAGTCCTGAGTTCACTCTGATCTGTGGACAATACTACCCAAATGTTCATCTGCACAGAACTGAGTGAAAAATCCCATTCAGAAACAAGAGGACTGCTAGTTCAAAAAAAAAAAAAAAAAATCACATAAAAGGAAACCAGTTTAGATTCCATGATCAGCACTATACTACTTGATTGCAAGCTCATCTTCCTTTTTACCGATAGTCCTGATAAATGTTCAATATTTGCGGAATGAAAGTTAAGCAGTTGGTGCTCAATATTTTTGACTGGATAAATTTTAAAAGTTACAATTTTTAAAATTTTCCTTGGACTTTGACACATGAGCTGGTATCAGTAACAATAGTTTTGTAGACAATCATTTTGTAGACAAAGAGTGATTTATACCCTCTAAAATGATCCACAGTCATTATATTAAATTCTAGGCTATGCCAGGCTATGCTGATGGACTAGTATATTCTTCTAGTTTGCACTGAGAATTGACCCATTTCCATGCACCAAACAATGCTGTTACCAGAAAAGAACCCACTTTAAGCTGTTAATAGGCATCTCACTTATTACCCCATCCACCTAATGGAGCATGTAGCAGGAATGTACAGTGATCGGCGATACATGTTAGGGAAAACAAAGATCAACCAGATAAAGAGCCATCTGTGTTCCTCCATAGGCACTGCTTCAATGTCAGCAGGTCATTACTGATGAATTTAAGGGGTGCTTCTATATTTGGGGGGAGCACTGAAATAATTTAGAAGTAGCAAACAGACAAGCATCTCTTTTTTATTTCCTCTGCATACAGCAGTTTTGCAAATGTTAAAATAGCTTCTCAATTGTTTTCTCCCTAGTGTCCTATGTATTCTGTGGGCTATGTGGAGATTAATAGCAGTCTGCAATAATCTGTTGTCCTTTGTGGAAAAAACTATGCTGCTGTTTCTGGAAAGAAATAATTGGTACGTAGCTTATAGAGTCAACGTCTGAATTTAATGGAGCATAAAGGGGTGGTATTTCTCATGAAGGAGGCATATTATCCGTTTAAACAGCTTTCAGTCTTGCACATAAATTGGGCCTTCAACAAGCTTTGGAAAAAGAGAAACCACACAGTAATGAATTAACATGCTTGCATATTCCTAACAAAGAAACCATCTCTTTTGAAAAGAAGAGAAAGGTCTAGTGTCTCTGCTACATTTGGAAATCTGAAATTAATTATTGACTTTTCCATATTGTTTGCAGCCACTTTGTTTGCCCATTTATTGTAACATGTATATATGGTAATTGTTTTACAGGAGCTCATAAAACTCAGACTGCAAATGAGATAATGTATGACCCATTTATCGCATATGCCCTTCAGACATAGAGCTACACCTGGCATAAATGAGAAGTGGTCAATGCACACTTTGTCAAGGTCTTTTCTTACAGCACCAGGCCAAGAAACTGAAATGGTGAAATTCTCAGGTAGCGGCAACTGAAAAACTGTGAATATTTTTCTCTCAAATCGTCCCCATACTATTCAAAAAACTGGGGTGGTTTCTAAAATCTATTTTGATGACTATGTTTATGCTAGAAACAGCAATAATTTCTAGAGCACAGAACGTGATAAGCTCTTTCCCTATCTAGTGTATGTTGTACCATGATTTCCATTCTTTGGAAAAGGAACTGACCATACATCGGTTATTAAACTTGCAAAAAATTTAAGGAAAAAATGATTATGAAATATACGTCAAGTTATATTCTCTGTGTAGCTGTGTTAACTAGGAGAAATTCCATTCGAGAAGCCCAAACTACTAGGCTAGACTGCCCAGCACTGAGAGAGGTGACCAACAATCTTCTCCAGGAATGGAGATTCCACACCTACTATTATAGCTTGTTCCAAGAGTTACCATCAATAACCCAATCCACTAAGATCTTCTTTCCTCCACTGAATTGAAACCATCCTGCCTCAGAGTTGATTGATTCGGTTTTGTCTTGTGTCATTATGTGGTAAATAGGGAGACAGTACATTTTGTTGAGAGCCTTTTACAAAAGACCCTGCAATGGGGAAAGCTCCAAATGTAAAATTTTATATTAATGGAAGGTAGTATAATGCAAAGGAATTATCAAGAAGATCATTTATCAAAGGGTAGCGACCAGGAAGCTCAAGTTCAACTCAGTTTCTTCCTTGACTTGATACTTTGAAGAGAAATCTGTTTGTATAAGGACCAGAATTAGAACTGAATGTAGCGCCATGTACTACACTACAATGCTTCACCCACCAAATGCTGGTTTTGCAGAAATATGACAATTCATTATGCACAAGAGCAGGACATTCACTTTAGGGGGTTTTATGGGGTTTTTCTGGTTTTGGCCAATAAAGGAAAAGAGAAAGTTTAGTGGTTAAAAGAACATACATGGAGAATCAGTCAAAATGAGATTAAGAATTCAAGCTGCCCCACCAGAAGCCTGTGTGATCTCCTGCAGTATCCTTGACTACCCAGTCTCAGTTGTCTCATCTCTAAATGGCAATGACAGTGCCAACCTCTTAGCATAAGGATTTTATAAGATCATGCTCACAACGAATATAAAACACTATTTGGAAACAGACTATGTGTTCAATGATGCTACTTCTTGTTGTTGTTGTGTTATTGTTATGTTGTTGTTGTCTTTAAATCTGCTTTGAAGCAAGGAAAGCACTAATACTGTATTTGCCTGGTACTTACTTAAGGTAAACTAGATTAACATTTGTGCCTTTTTATACATGGTGTTAAAGAATATTGAGTACTGCAGTTGACAGATGAATAAGCTACAGTAGCATATAAATAGTCTTTAAACCCTTTATTCGGGTAATTAGAGAGGAGGGGAAAAACAAGAATTGGGTATGGAAGAAATATTAAAAGTTACTTAGGATTATAAACTCCACTTCTTTAAAAAATAAACTAATGGGAAATAAGAAACCATTTTTCCTTCCTTGCAAAAATAATTTCTGTTAGGAAATTCTTACTAATTTGAGGCAATGATGATTATACCTTGGATTAACTCTACTCAAGAAACATTTTGGTACTTTGGAAACAGAACTATGAAAGCAGACAAATTTGTGTTACTGCAAATCTTTTACTTACTGGGTGTGTGAACTTGGGAGACTTCCCTTAGTGTGTCTGAAAACCAGGCTCATATTTTACAAAGTGGAAATACTAATACAAGCTTGTCTTGAAAATTAAATAGTACAGTGTTTATGTTGCAAGGTCACACATTTATCTACACTTTTCTCAGATATACAAAGGAGACATAGCTTCTTTGTGTTCTATAACTGGTCTGTGCTTTCTCTGAGCCACCTCACTTCTCACCTCACAAGAGAACAAAGAAAAAAGGCACTAACAGCAGAATATGAGAAATTCAATCCCACCCAATATTTAAATACCTTTTTTGGTAACTAAATACCTTTTGGAAAAATCATTCTTCTATATTTCCTTCCCATTCCCTGCTTCTTTCCAAAACGGGATATAGGACCATTGTTACATTTTACTCCAACTGGCTTTAACCACCTAAAACTGATAAGAACTATGAACATTGGGTAACCGTGGAATGTTAGACCTCTCTTGGGCCTAAGAAAACACTGTCCTAATCACTGAAACATCAGGCTTGTGTTAACTACCAATCCAACTATGAATTCAATCCATCTTACCAACCATACTAAAATCGTGGTAAGTACAATCACCATGAACTCTTGCTATTTAAAACCCCTGCCTTTTCCTCTTCAGTAAATTATCCAGTGGATTTCTTCACCAATAGGTGTTCTCTTCCTTGAATGATATATATTTTAATGTTGAGTATATTTGTTTTGTTCTTTCCTAATGTGTTGGTATCTTCTAAGGCAGCTTGGTACCACCCCATCTCTGAATCTTCTTGTATTTTCTGGGAAACTGCATGCAGAGCACTTTGGGCCTGTTCTCTATTTCCTCAGGGTCTGGCGGTCTTTCCTGACCATTTGGCCCCATCAGGTTCTTAGGGCTTGCTGCAGATGCCTTTTCTTTTCCTGATCTAGTAGTTTGCTATCCATCTTTCAGACAGGGTCCCATTACCTGAAGCCTTGATGATATACACTGGCAAGTTTCCCAGTCGGATCCTGAGCTCACTTGCACATCCTTGCCTAGCAGCCGGTGGAAGGACAGTGGCGCTTCCACAGGGCTAGGTACTATCACTGTCTCCGGAGTGCCTTCTATTAGCCAGTCCTGACATGATACTATTTTTCCTCAGGTACAGTTGTCACATGTGCATAACTGGTGTAGCCTTGGTAGTTCCTCAAGGATGCAGGCCAGAAACTACTCTTTCCTGTATGTTATGTTTTAACCTAACTAATATAATCTCCCCTTCTGGGACCCTAGTCTAGAGAGCAGAGGTTCTGACATAAATCTTTTGCCATTGTCTCCCCTGTTCTCCCCATCCCTAACAGTATCAGCTTTTTTTGGTTTGCTTTCCTACCAGAGAACAATTCCTTCAAAGTCTTCTAAGCTCCAAACGTAGGCCTTTTACTTTTCTTATGATTTTATTTACTTGAGACAGAGAGAGAGAGAACAAGCAGGGGAGGAGCAGGCAGAGGGAGAGGGAAAAGCAGGCTCCCCATCGGGCACAAAGTCTGACATGGGGCTTGATCCCAGGACCCTGGGATCATGACCTGAACCAAAGGCAGATGCTTAACTGAGCCAACGAGGTACCCCCGTTATGACTTTTTCTAAAGAATGAGTGGAATATGGGGAGAGAAACTGGCTTAATGACAATTCAATATAAATGGGCAGGCATACAGAAAATATTAAAATTACTTTACTTGTGAAGGATCTGGACTATAGGAATATTTCAATATTTATAATTATGATTATTATTCCTCCTAGATAGCTAGCTTCTAACATGGCCAGATACCAAGTATGGGTTTCCTAGTCCCAGATTATATTCAGGAAATAATTTAATCTCACTTAACTACAAGAGGTTTCTGGATTATTTGCCAAATTTCTAGGGCATCCACTGAAGTGCTACAGATGGAGAAAGAATGCAGCAGGGCTCCGCTGGGACAAGTAACCCACAAGAAAAGAGGGTACAAGAAGCTTGAGCCACAGAGATTCATTAGTTTCATTTTTGTGTGTGGATGTGGGAATCAGAATTGTTATGGATTGAGGCAAAATTATTGTTAAGAAGCTTCTTGCTTTTCTTAATGAGACTTGTTTTTTAGATTTTAAGCCTAGTGTATCATTTGATTTATAACAAAGGTCAAATGTGTATACAAAACAACTGATTCTAACCCTTAAGAGGGCCTATTATAATAGGACTAATTGTTTTGTAGAAAAAGAACATATACAACATATATTCTATCTGTGAAAAACCTGGAGTCTTATCTAAGAATTACAAATGAATAAATATATCTTTGGTTAAATGTTATGCATGCGTATGCTACTATATACCTGTTACACTATTTTAAGCAAATGAAGAGTTTGGTTAGCTATTCCACAGGTTCACACTGACTATAATCCTATCCTCTCCATGCCAATCCAAACCAAATATTAGCATAATCAAGGAAGGATCTGGTATTAGCCTTTTGCCTCCTAGATACATGTATCATTATTTTAATTAAGTAATATGGTCATTATATTATCAGTCTATTTCCAGATTGCTCTTTTCCAAATTTCAAATAGTTGACATCTACTGAATTTAAAGAACCAGCCCAGGATAATGTAGTCATTTTCTTATACGTCATCCACTCCGTCATCAGCACTTTCCAGATGCTTCTCTTAAAACATCTTGAATATTTCTGGGTTCCCACTTCCCATCATGTATTTCTTAACTCCTGTTTCTAGTGTCCTAGATCCAGCTTCTCTAGAAGAAATTCCTCCAGATTTAGTGCTGCTTGGTCTTCCTATAGAAAGTACAAGCCATGTGTACCTCTGCCTGGATCATCAGCTCACACTATTATTATCCATTTACTGTTTTCCTCCACAAGGGTGCTATTTCCTCCATTATTTTCCATCTTATATGCCCCCTTCAATTACAACTTCTGTCTTTTAGAAAGCGGCTCGCTATTTTCCATCTTCCCAACACTGTCCAGAAGCCGAATCATTTTTTTTTTTCTTGCATCCTACAAATCCTGGATTGCAAATTAAGCTGAAAGAATGAGGCAAGGGTAAAAATAGTAGAGCATGTGGTCTGGTTCAAGATAATGTGCCACTGAGCAGAATGAGTCAGTAATGTACCATCACTTTCTCTTCAAGTATCCAAGCTGAAAGTAAAAGTATGTACTGTTAACTAGAAAACATCACATCTATAATGTATATTTTCCCTTAAAGAACAGTTTTTCCTCATACCTTGCTACCTGCCTGCCAAGTTTTATCCCATTTTAGTATCCAACTTTGATTTCCAGAGGTAGTTTAATCCCACTACCTCAAATGCCTTCAGACCTCAGCATGTACAAATCCTCCAGAGGGTCATCTAAAGATGAGATCATCTAGCCAAAGGAAATAAAATCAGACCAGAGGTGTGGATTTGGATCATCAGAGGATTTGAATTTCCTTTGCAGTCATCTGATTTATAATTCCATGAAATCATTTTCTGCATTATCCCAGAAAATGTTGACCAGACAGTGAATGAAGTATAGAGAATTTAGAATCAGAGAGACCTGAGTTCAAATCCCAATTCCAGGACTACTAAATTATTTTGTAGAAAGAATTGTTTCATATTTCTGAGCCTCAGAGTCCTATCTATAAAACTGGAATAATTTCTCAAAGTATTGCTGTGCCATCAGGACTCACAATGATCTACCAGAAGTGTTTAGCACATCCCATATCTGGCACATGGTAGGCATATAATTAGTAACAATTCTTTGTACTTCCCTCACAACTTTTCAATCCCTAACTCTCCCATACCTTAGCTCTCAATTCTACCACCAATCTTTTAAGATCCCAGGGTTCCCTGGTTTCCAGGAGGTCACAGACATACAAGCAATATAACAGAGAAGTTACTGGTACCCTGCAAAGTCTATAATGCAACCTTAACTTCTTTAAATGACAGAGAACATTCTTATTCAAAGAGCCCTAAGCTAAACTGTTTATCTGGGCTCCTTCCATGGTGGTCTGAGATGGCAGCCCACAGTAACTGTGCTGGTTTTCTAACATGTCTCACATCTCATCCTTAGTACTTGTAAGATGTACCCACTGACGAACCCTGAGTGTTACTGGAGTCTCACTTATCACCATATATTCCTCAATGGCTGTTTTTCTAGTCTCCTTGCTCCAGACTCTTTATAAATAGAATGATATAAGAAGGTTATTATATATCATGACTGGGAAATCATCCTACAGACAAAGATAGCCTAAATTTCTGATAGGCTATTACATCAAAATTATCATCAATGATATATCAATTACATATAGACACCCATGGCTAATTTTCAACAATACCGCTACCCTCAGAGACTGGGATGCCAAACAACTTAATATTCCAGGCTTTTCTCACCTCCTCTATATTAGTAGAATCTAAAGTCCTAGGAGATCTCTTTCTTGAGACACTACTCTACTCCTGTGATCAGGAGGAATGTGAGAAATTACTGAAGACACAAGTAAGGAAGAAACCTGAAGAAAACCTTTCCTGAGAAAAGTTTGTGCTTTTTTTTTTTTTTCCCTGCATGGAACTTTGCTTGTGTGAGCTCAAGATTTCTCTCACTTTCTGTGTTCTACACTCAGAACTCAGGTATCTGCTTCCCAACTGGCAGTTCCCTCTCTCTGGAATGAAGGATAAAAGTCAGAAAACAACTGAAGAGCCTTAGGGAAATGAGATTGCCTAGAAGTGGGATGGAAATGCAGGGGAAGGTGAAGTCAGACTATCCAGGACAAAGCTCTTATTCCTGGATTTTTGAAGAAGAGGGAACGAGGTGAACTAGTTGCCAGGACAACCGGCTGTTGGGGCAAGGAAATGGGAGACCTGTGGTTGCTCCTGCTCCTGCCCCTGTCCCTGGCAGCCTTCCATGGGGTCAAAGGCTGCTTGGAATGTGACCCCAAATTTGCAGAAGATATTGGGTTCTTGCTGGCAGAGATGGTACCCTCAGAAGTCCCGGGCCGAGTTCATCTGCTTGAACGGCAAATTAAGGAGATGATCCGTTTAAGTGTCAAGGTCTCCCACAGGGACAAGATGCTTCGGGTGTTGGGTGAGGGAAGTTTGAGCCCCTGAGAGTTTTGTGGGTTAAAGGGAGAAGGGGAGGCAGGGAAGAGCGCACCTGAGTCCACATAATTGCCTCCATAGATGTAATTATTCCCCTACATCTACCTTTACTTCTCTTCTCTAGCTGTTGATGATGTTATCAAGTTGAGAATATGGCTGAAGAATGAACTTTATAAACTGGGCAATGAAACATGGAAAGGTGAGATATAGTTTCAATGTTTAAAGACTGTCTTTCCCAAGCCAGTATAAGGAAAGTTCCCTTGGGAAAAACAAAGCAAACAATTAGGATGAAATTCTGAAGGGGAAGTCTACCCCTAGTTTCTGACACCCCTTCCACCCCCTCTTAGGTGCCTTTATCCTTCAAGGCAAGCTTCTCGATGTCCGCCTAAACCTGGAATCCAAACTGAAAGAGATGTTAAAGAACTTCTCTGAAGTTGGTAATAAAAGATATCTAACAACACTCAAATTATGTGAAAGGAATAGGAAATGAGGGTGAGAGGAGGAAGGTGGTTTCATGTTACAGTTGTTTAGAATGGATGGAAGGGTGGTTGGAACTTCATGGGTAACCAAATGAAGATTATTGGGTATAAATACAGCAAACTCTGCGTTGACTATAGGCTCATTAGAACTTTCTGGTTCTCTTTTAGCTTGTTCTGAAGACTGCGGTGAGTACAGTACATGCGACACCTTAAGAATTCAGTCCATGTTTTCCCATCTCATTTGCTCTATGTGGCCATCTCTCTCCTACCTGTCATACTAAAGAACCCAATTTCTAGAGTTGGGATTGTGGGGGTGGGAGTATCAATCAGACCTGACAACAACATGTGTCTCTCTGCAATCTCAAACATACAGTTTAGAGGTGCTTAGGCCTTCTAAAGTAGAGTTGTTAACCCATGGAACCAATATACACTGAGGCATCATTTTTCCCACTTCTTCCCCAGAGATCTGACATAAGTTACAGAAGGTTTTGACCCATCAAGAAATTTGATTGCTAGGGGAAGAAGAAATTCACAGCAATGTAACATTAAGAATCCTGGAAATGCCCGAGATCTAATCCATACTTCATGTCTGAGCTAAGAAAACTGCATGCCATGGCCCCCTTCCGTTATTTTTCTTTTCTTTATCAGTCGTGACTGAAGGTCCTATCCTGGATTGTTGGACCTGTCTTCGCATCACCTCCCCATGCTTCAGAGGAGAGTATTGTGGAGGTAACAAAGATTGTAGTATAGCATTTGGAGGGGTCAGGGAGTTATCCATTCATTCATTCCACAAATATTTGGCGAGCACCTTCCATACAAATCATGGTAATGTCACAAATCAGAGCTAAATTATTGGGCAAGGTACTGAGTTATCCATTCATTCATTTCACAAATATTTGGTGAGCACCTTCAATACAGATCATGGTAATGTCACAAACCAGAGCTAAATTATTGGGCAAAATTTGTACCAGGATGAATTACTGAGCACTGGATCAATTGAAGGGCTGAGAAATGAAACAAAAGGTGCTCCACTAAAGGTAGAGAAATTGGGCTGGGGCAGTAAGGGCAAACATTTTGTAGAGCCTAGGGATCTAAGTGTAATAAATACCAGAATAACTAGAAAACAGTGATGGAAGTGAAGAGCAGAGCTAATTATCTGATGTTAAAAAGAATCATCTATTATGGATCAAGTTCTCAAGTTAGTATATTTCCTCTCCCAAACTCACTCTCCATTTTCCTCTTTTCTCCCTCCAGAAGAGGATCCAAAGAAGGCTGAGAATCGAGAGATTGCACTATTTCTGATATTGCTAACAGAAGTTGTGATATTGGGAAGTGCTTTGTTACTGTGAGTTTTCCTCCCTCCACACACACACTGGGTCAAGCATTCCTTTGGCAAAGAGACTACCCGATTCCCCCCTTCCAACGGCAATAAGGGGAAAGAAGTCATTTCAAAGTTTGGGATACAATACTGACAGGAATGAAATGGACGGAAGTTTATGGGATAAAAGTTGAACCACAGGAAATGGAGGAGGTACAATAAAATATGAGCAAAACTCCTGGAGCAGTATCCAGAAAAAGAAGGGGGAAAAAAACATGATTATATAATTGTCCTTAAGAGTTGGCCTACTAATACTGAAGTCAGCATTATGTTGTTTCTCTACTTAGATTCCATATTTGTGTGTCTCATCGGAGGAAAATGAAGGCAATACGAAGGTCATTAAAAAGATATTTGGAGAAGAAACTTGAAGAATTAATGGGGATGACAGATGAGAAGGCGAAGGATGATTTGGGAATCAGATAGTAAATACCATACAGGAAGTCTTTCACAATTCTCTTAAGTGTTGACTCAGAACAGAAAATTCAGAATTAAGCTGTTTTGTGGTCATAACGTCATAGTATTTTAAAAAACTGCAATAGAGGTTCTCTAGTAAAGAGCCTTATCCTATCCTGAGGCAATGGAGGCAATGAAAGGGCAAATGATACACGCAGAGTTGTACAGAATGGAATGCTGGTATGTTGCAATGTACATAAAGATGATACACTGCATGATAATAAAAATGCATGGTTGGTAACCCTCATCAGTGGCTGTAATTAGAGTATTTCAATTTCCAAGGCTGCTTACTTCTATCTTTTTATTTTCTTACTGTTTCTGTATTCATCATTTGGTTCAATGTAGATAATTTCTTCAATAATACATAACAATTAATCTTCATCATGCTATCTCACACACACACCCAAAATATTAGTTCTGAATAGTTGAGAATTGCCCCATTTTTCTCTAAATCTATGTTCCATGACTGAATTGGATATTAATTTCTATTTCTTTGAGTTGTTTCTATTGAATAGCTCTTATATGGATGGCAGCCTATGAAATGCTTTATATCTATATCTAACTGAACTTTCAAATAATCTTAAGACTTGGATAATCTGGATACTTTTAATACAAGTACAAATTAGTAATATTGACATAGGAAGAAAAAAATAACCCACAATTGCCAATATTCTTTAAAGAAATTTAAATGGTATGAGCACTACTGAAAAAACAGCCATGCTTAAGGAAAAACCTTGAATGATATACAACAGGTTGATTTTGATGTCTACCTGGAATGTGAAACTATGATGTCTTCCCAGATTTAGTGTCTGGTACTTTATTGCATCATTTACTAAAGTAGGGAATACAGGAGAACAAGTAAATTTGAAGGAAATGGCCAAAGTTCTGTTTTGAAAATACTAAGTATTGATTTTGTTGTGCTATCAAAAACAGATGTTCATTGACTGTTTGGATTTACATTTAAGAATATAGCAAGAAGATCAAAGCTAATGAAATGTATTTCAAAGCACTTGAACAAAGCAAGTAGAGACCCTGAAAGTAAGACTTAGATCTCCAGATAGAAGGTAGAGAATTAAGTCATGAAGACCAAGGATAGATTACTACAAATCCCCACATGATGGTAATATTTAAATATAACTGTTCTAGATAGTCTTACTCCTTTGAAAGACTTTGAAATGCTGACCTTGTGTAGAAGTCCCATCAGCTTTAGGACTATTGCTTTTCCAGTGTATGATTCTTCCATTTTACTGTAATTACTTTATAATATAAATCCAGAGTGTGACCTTTATCATTTCCAAAATCGCCAGTATGAGGAGGGGCTGGTTGTATTGTGTTTTTATGTGTTTGTAATACAATAAAATGAAGATCATCTAATTAAACTATGTGTTCATCTACTAGGAAAGGTCTTGTGGTACTTGTTTTCAAATGTAGACATGATACAAAATTAACTGCTTACAATCCCAACTTAAGTGTGAGCTAACAGTTAACATTTATAAAAAGGATATGTAAAACCATCTTTCAAAAAGCAAACACTCAACCAAAAACTCATTTACAGCAATAGTGAAACAATACAAATCATTTTATTACTGGAACAATCAGATTTTAAGAGCTAATATATACTCCAATGTCCTGATGTCAACACTACATGAAGTTTAGCTCTAATATTTCCATAGGATATATAAATCATTAGAGTAACGTATTTCTCTGATAGTCTGAGACCCTGGCACAGTGTCATTTTTTGCAACCCTATCATTCTTGGGGCTACTTTTTTAAGAATCAGTATTTTCCAAGGTTCTTTTGTCTTTTCTCAAGGGAAAAAAAAGGACAGAGGTGAGATTTCACTTGACTTTTACTAAATGAAAATTTAATAATTCATCTTATGTGGAGATAACATTAAAAGGTATTAGACAATCCAGTTAAGGTACTCAAAAAAAACATTATTAGAACACAAAAATAAAAGCTAAGTAAGAGGATAAAACAACAGCTGGGTTGATACTGGAAGCTTCTTAATTTCCAATTATTGATAGTCTTTCCAACTTCATGCCTTCACATTCTGACACAAAAAGAGGTTGTACCTTCTTCCATCTCAGGCAAATGCATTCTTTTGTGATGTTTCCTGAGCTACAGCTTCTTCTAGAATATTCCTTCATTATTTATCTCCCATCACTATCTCCCTCTGCTTCAATACTAGATCTTTCCTCTCAGTGTCTATTACTATAAATTAAGGCCTCTTTTCTTTATCCTGTATCTACTTCTACCTACCACCCCAAATTGCCATGCCAAATTTCTTAAAAGGACATTCTATATCATACCTATTTCTTCATTTCCAATCTTCCCTCAAATCACCACAATCTGCATTCTGTTACTCACCGCCATATGGAAATTGCTCTAAGGTTGTCAGTGATCTTTTAATTGTTATATTCAAAGAGTTCTCTTTATTCCTCAAGTTACTTGCCAGTTCTAAGTCTTTTCAGAGTGCTAATGGTTTCTTTAAGCATACCTCTTATATGAGGCAGGTTTTGTTCTTATGATGGAATCTCATAAAGTTTAAGTGATTTCAACTATCATCTAACAATCCTATCTCCAAATTCTTGGCTTTTATTTGCACACCCCTTCCTAAGGCCTCAACCTCTGTTTTTGAATACATACTGGATATATCCATCAAACACAAAATAACGACTTTAAACTCCACATGCCTAAAACTGAAGAAGATACATGTTAAATGTAGACTATAGGCAAGGCAATTCATTAGATTTCATAATTATCTTCCCATAAATCCCATAAAATTATTTTCAGCCATTTTTGTATAGACATAGAAAACTGAGGCTAGGCAAATTTAAGTAACTTCTTCCAAGTGCTTACTTTTTAAGTGGCAGAGTCAGGATTCAAACGCCTAATCTCAAGCCTTTCCACTAGCTAGCAATTGCTCTATGGATACTGTAAATTACTCAAAAGGTAGAAACTTCAACCTATGCTGGAATCCTCTCTCCTCTTCAGCTATCCTAGCCAGTCAGTCTTTAATTATCATTGATTTTCACTCCTAAATCTCTTAAATCTCCCTGGCTGCTGCCAGATCTGAAGTTCTGCCCTCTTCTCTTAGGGCCTATTGCAATGGCCTTCTAATCAGTCTCTCTGAATCCCACTTCTCCATAAGCCAAATCCATCCTTCCTTTTGCATGAAGAATAATCAGTCTACAAACACAAACTGATTTCAAACTCCTAATTTATATATTCCAGTGGCTCCTCCACTCCTAAAAAAGAAGTATAAACTCTTTCATACAGTGTTTCACATGCCTTCAATTTACCATCCCACCCTATACACAATCTCACCCTGGCCAATTGCCTTCCTAGGCCTTCCCTTCTACTAGGAGTTTACCAAACATACTGGATTTTTTTTCTTACTCCTAGCTATTACTTGCTATATTATTTCCTGTCTTGATGGCCTAGTAATATTCCTTAGCCTTCAAAATGGTTGTGTTTCAAAACCTACACTTAAAGACATCTCATCTCATACACTCTTTCCTGAGATGGTCAGACCAAATTACCCATAACCTTTAGGACCCACAGTAATTCATATACTTCTGTAGAGCACAAATCACAGAGGACTATTAGTGGTTTGCACATCTCTTTCCTAGACATGAACTCCTCAAGGACAGGGACTATGCCATGTTTA
Organism: Mellivora capensis; assembly: GCA_004024625.1. Classification (NCBI taxonomy): domain Eukaryota; kingdom Metazoa; phylum Chordata; class Mammalia; order Carnivora; family Mustelidae; genus Mellivora; species Mellivora capensis. Next base: position 49,487 of record PISX010009180.1, on the reverse strand, counting down.
TCTTCATATTTCCAACAACTAGCAATGTATCACAAAATTTTGCATTGGTTTAAATATCACTTATGCAAGGTAGACTTTCCTGGCCCCCTCACCTTATGTTAGCACTTGCAACTACATTGAAGCACTGCCATTCTTTTTTTTGCTCTGTAGGAATTACATAATCATGAATCAAGTCTGATTCCAAGAGGTCAGAAATCACATCTGCTCTTTGGGCATACAGCTCATTCTAACACCTGACGCAGAAAAATATGTATTAGTTGAATACAAATATGAACATGCATTAATGAATCCTGTTATTTAAAACTGAGCATACCCTAGATATTCTTAATATTACCACATACACTTTGTCTGCCAGACTGCCTACTATAACCTCAGTCTTTGAAAACCTTTGCAGTTTGATGTTCAACACTGCAGTGAAATCGTGAAATAAGAGCTACTGTAACATTGTTAGGAATTAACACATTCCATGAAATTTTAGGTCAGAATTTGAGTAAATACCAAATTCCCAAATCAAGTGCACAGGTTCCTAGTAAGAAACTTACTTGAAGGGCTATGAGAAGTTCTCAGCTCCTTCATGTGTACTTCCAAGGAACTTGGTTGACTTTGCCCTACCAGCCGGCCTTAATGTCAGCTAGACCAGAAATCTGAAGAAACCCTAAGCTTTCTAAGAGTTCTCGGGAATTTTTAACATTATCTAAATCCAGAAATTATCTCAGATCAGCAGACTGAAACATATCCTGCCACCCCCCAAATTACCCTGATTATGGAGATAAAGTGGAATTAGGATAAGGTGCAGTGATTTTGGCATTTAGGTACCTTATGGTCTTAAAAGCGATAAACAGGGGCGCCTGGGTGGCTCAGTGGGTTAAAGCCTCCGCCTTCGGCTCGGGTCATGATTCCCGGGTCCTGGGATCGAGCCCCACATCAGACTCTCTGCTCAGCAGGGAGCCTGCTTCCTCCCTCTCTCTCTGCCTGCCTCTCTGCCTACTTGTGATCTCTGTCAAATAAATAAATAAATAAATAAATAAATAAATAAATAAATAAATAAGCAAGCAAGCAAGCAAGCGATAAACACAGAAAGCTCTGGAACGTTGCACTGAGCCTTTGCTTTTCCTGACATCAAGATGAATGTTTTTATTTTTCAACTCACCTAAAAATAGGTTGAATAGCAAGACTGAGTATAAGGACAGTAGCTAGAGTAAAGCCAGAGAATAGAAGTAAATATCTCAAGAATAAATGAAGGGCACTTTGCACTCCACTTCATCTCAAGGAGCTTGCCTAACTTCAAGCCCTTGGGTTTGCATTTTCAAATCTAGCACTGCTAACACTGCCAAGTGATTTTATACTTGCATGAACACCTTCCTCTTAAAGAGGAAACAAATACAAATTCCTTCCAATCAAAAGGCAACAATGACAGGTAGGCATGTTTGTCTAGCCTCCACTTGGGATGTTCTTTCTGTGAGACATTGCTCTTAGAACACTTCAAGCCTTTACCTAATGAGGCGTCATCAGTCCACCTGATGAGGTGGCCGTTCATGATTTCTGCTGAAAGTACTAATAAGCACAAGCTCTTCAGGATTCAGAATTCATGTTTTCTCTTTTATCCATACTCTCTTTACCTTACTAATAGTGTCAGAAAATGTTCAACAAGATTTTCTAGTGAATAAAACACTTTCTGGTTGTATCTTTGTCACTTTAGGAATCTATGTGAATAATACTTTCAAGTCAACAAGACATCATTTATTAACTTGTTTTTTCTATAATGGATAACCTCAGTCTGGGCTATGAAACCAGCCCAAAGAGAGTTCAAAGCAAGGGGTGAAAAGTATTAAATACAGAGTTTGTGATGCAGTGCTTATTAAGGCAAACCAAACCCTGTCTAAAAACTAACTGTATATCTTTGAAAGAAAATACAAGGGAAATTTATAGTCATTATCTCTGGGTGGTGTAGGTTATAAGTCATTATTATTTTCTCCGTGTTGCTTTTTGGTGTTTCCAACTTTTCTACAGTGCACTTGCATCTTATGTAGAAAAAAATGTTATTTAACTTCAACATGAGGGCAATAGGACGTCCCTGGCAAACACAGTGTAATTGAATTTGTTCCAAACTGTCCAATGTTAATTTAATACAGTATTTAATTCATGGAATAGATTTTACATAACAAGGTGGCGCATATTACTGCTGCATAAAATTTCTACCCTTGGAATTAAATTTGATTTAACATTATTTTTCCCACCCTCTAATTCTGGTATCTTTTGTTTTCAAGGTTTATTGTGGTAAAATTCTTTCAATGCCTGTACGTAATGCAGTTAATACCATGTGGAAGGTTAAAAAGAGATGTAAATTCAGTTAACACTTTTTAAAAGTAAAACTAGTAATAACTAAAATTATTATTATTAAAGTAACAACATACTTGTCTTTGATTATAAGGCACAAAAGACTTTATTGTTTTATTATTTATTATTATTAAATGTTTTTAATCTTAAACCCTCAAATACAAATCAAAACCACAATGAGATATCACCTCACATCAGTCAGAATGGCTAAAATTAACAAGTCGGGAAATGACAGATGCTGGCGAGGATGCGGAGAAAGGGGAACTCTCCTACACTGTTGGTGGGAATGCAAGCTGGTGCAACCGCTCTGGAAAACAGCATGGAGGTTCCTCAAAAATTTGAAAATAGAACTACCTATGACCCAGCAATTGCACTACTGGGTATTTACCCTAAAGATACAAATGCAGTGATCCAAAGGGGCACGTGAACCCGAATGTTTATAGCAGCAATGTCTACAATAGCCAAACTATGGAAAGAACCTAGATGTCCATCAACAGATGAATGGATAAAGAAGAGGTGGTATATATACACAATGGAATACTATGCAACCATCAAAAGAAATGAAATCTTGCCATTTGCAATGACGTGGATGGAACTAGAGGGTATTATGCTTAGCAAAATAAGTCAATAAGAGAAAGACAACTATCATATGATCTCCCTGATATGAGAAAGTGGAGATGCAATGGGGGGTTTAGGGGGTAGGAAAAGAATAAAAGAAACAAGATGGGATCGGGAGGGAGACAAACCATAAGTGACTCTTAATCTCACAAAACAAACTGAGGGTTGCTGGGGGGAGGGGGATCCTTAGGGGGTGGGGTGGGGTAATGGACACTGGGGAGGGTATGTGCTATGGTTAGTGCTGTGAAGTGTGTAAACCTGGCAATTCACAGACATGTGCCCCTGGGGATTAAAATACATCATATATTTATAAAAAAATAAATTTTTAAAAATGTAAAAAAAAAATCTTAAACCCTCAAAACAGGCCAGGCATTATACACTAGTCAGCTGTCAACACAGTAAGATAGGCTAAGGACCTGCTTCTCTTTTATTTGCTACCAACTCTTAACTTACCATTAGTGTCTCCCTTTTGTTGTCATATCCCATTTACAGTCTTGGTATCTCATGGTTATTTCCATGTGTTTTCCTCTTCTTTAGACAGCAGAGTCTAATAGAAACATAATATAAACCACAGATAGACTTCTAAATTTTCTTGTAGCCACATTAAGAAAATACTTAAAAACAGATGAAATCAATTTTTATACCTTTCAATCCAAATACCATTTCAATATGTGATCTATGTAAAATTATTAATGAGTTATTTATCTTGTTACTAAGTTTCAAAATCTGGCTTGTGTTTTATTCTTTCAGCATATCTCAATTTGAAATTTGTAATTGGAAATACTTAATCAATAAAGACTGATTTATTAAGTTATCAACCCAAAGGCAGACTATTGTAGTACCACAGAAAAATAAATTCTAGAGTCACCTATTGTATTGTTCTCACTTATGACTGTATTTAGGGCTTTTCTCCCCTTGTCGGATCCCAATATTGACAAATACATACTTTAAAAAAAGAAAAGGAACAGATGATTTATGTGGCCTTTCAATGGGAGGGGAAATACTTTGGTCTTCTTTCTACGAGAGGATAGAAGAACTTGAACAAAGGTTCTTCTATTTTTTTATTTGTGTTGATTCTATTTAAAATTCTTCGGTGAGAAAATAAATTTTCCACAAAATTTCAGACTATCTGGGAGAAGAGGATCCTTTGTAATCTCAATATAGTAATATGGTTGCAGGAATCATAAGTAGGGCCTGCCCTTCAGATAAGAAACATGTAAATAAATGAATATTTTGAGTTTTAGATTTTGCAATGTTATCTTCCTAGACATACATAATTGCAGTCTAGTTTTCTTGTGCTTTTTTCTAATGCATCATATACTTTGAATTATATAGTTTATATACAACCATTTACCCACAACTTAAACATGTTTTAAGGTCAGAACATGAGGGGTTCTTTTTTCATTGTTTATGCACCACACCCAGTGCTCCATGCAATATGTGCCCTCCTTAATACCTACCACCAGGCTCACCCATCCCTCCACCCTTAACCCCTCCAAACCCTCAGTTTCTTTCTCAGAGTCCACAGTCTCTCATCCTTTGTCTCCCCCTCTGATTTCCCCCAATTCACTTTTCCTTTCCTTCTCCTAATGTCCTCCATGTTATTCCTTGTGCTCCACAAGTTAGTGAAACCATATGATAATTGACTTTCTCTCCTTGAGTTATTTCACTCAGCATAATCTCTTCCAGTCCCATCCATGTTGATACAAAAGTGAAAATGAACTTTTGGGACTTCAAGATAAAAAGCTTCTACACAGCAAAAGAAACAGTCAACAAAACAGGCAGCCCACGGAATGGGAGAAGATGTTCGCAAATGACACTACAGATAAAAGGCTGATATCCAAGATCTATAAAGAATTCCTCAAACTCAATACCCAAAAAAACAGATAATCATGTTAAAAAATGGGCAGAAGACATGAACAGACACTTCTCCAAAGAAGACAACAAATGGCTAACAGACACATGAAAAAAATGTTCATCAACATTAGCCATCAGGGAAATTCAAATCAAACCCACATTGAGATACCACATTACATTAGTTAGAATGGCCAAAATTAACAAGACTGTAAACAAGTGTTGGAGAGGATGTGGAAAAAGGGGAACCCTCTTACACTGTTGGTGGGAATGCAAGTTGGTGTAGTCACTTTGGAAAACAGTGTGTAGATTCCTTAAGAAATTAAACATAGAGCTACCCTATGAACCTGCAATTGGACTACTAGGTATTTACCCTAAAGATACAGATGTAGTGAAAAGAAGGGCCATCTGTACCCCAATATTCATAGCAGCAATGGCCACAATCATCAAACTATGGAAAGAGCCAAGATGCCCTTCAACAGACAAATGGATAAAGGAGATATGGTCCATATATACAATGAAATATTATGCAGCCATGAGAAGGGAGAATGTGAGCTATTTCAATATAGTTCTGAGCACATCAAATTTCTTCATTCAGAATTTTATCTCCTTTATCACTAGTTTACTTTATGGATCCCATAGACAGCTCTAACCATAGATGTATAATGCAAGCCATAAATGAAAATCACATAAGCAGTTTTAAATTTTATAGACTTTTACTTTTACAGTAAATTTATATACATATATATATGTATATATATATGTATATATATATAAAAGAAATAGGTGTAACTGATGCATTTTATTAAATCCAAATGAGATATCTTGCCTGTTTTAAATTAAGTCATTGAAATCTGGTGTATATTTAATACTGACAGCCATATCAGTTCAGACTAACTATGCTTCAAGTACTCGGTAGCCAAATGTGGCTAGCTGGCTGCAATGTTGGACAACACACCAGCATACAAGAAGACAATATTCACAGTGAAACCTGGTTAAGTTGCTCAATGTGTTACTTCGTCAAGAAAATTGGAAACACAAGACCAGGTGAAAATTATGTTTAACAATCGGTTAAATGTTACATTTACATATTTAACAAATCAAAACTGAAACAAATCTATGATTTTCTGTAAAAAGGACCGCTGGCCTATAGAATGTATAGCACTGTTTCTATTTCCTATATGTGCTATCAGCAAATTTTCAGGGTGGGCTCACTAGATCCACACAGAAGAGTTAAATATCCCATCATGGTTCAAACTAGTCCTTGAAATTAGCTCACATAATTATCTGTCAGTGGAATATGTTATTGGATTTTCTTTTTCCAAAACATTTTTTTATCTAACATCTTCAGAGCTCCCTTAGAAAATTGAATGAGATATTAGAATGACACACTCTGAGTAAAAAATGTTAATTTCTATCTCACCCTTCCTTCCATTCAAATGTATGATTTTTTTCAGTGTTGAAAAATCTGCAGCATTAATCTCTGTGACTTAAAGAATAACCTTATTTTACAGCATAGTTTAGTAAGACACTGGATGTGCTGCAGACATATTTACAAAAAGAATATATCCACAAGCTATTACATTGTCATACTTTGGTGCACTTGTCTGCCTATGTGATATTTTCTCCATGTTCAATGGTGCATATCAAGTTAACAACCACAATTTATTATCTAATGTATTGTGTGATTAATGGGATAGCTCATATTTTAATCAGCCATAGATTTCTTTTCAATGAGATCCACTTGCCTTAAGCACAATAAAGTCATAGAGTCTTAACTTTTTACAGTAGTTTTTCTTTTCCTTTCCTTCCTATTTTTTAACAAAAGAGATTTCATGTGAATGTTAATAGATTTAATAAATCATTCTGTGATTCTCTTATATTTTAAGACTTATTTATTTAGCTCTACAAGAGAGATTTGGATTTGGAGTTAGCAATAACTATTGCAAATAGAGTAACTACAGTTTATTGATCACCTTCCACCAAGTCAAAGGCATCTCCCTTTCATTCTTAAAACCATAGGACTTTTTTCCTATTTGATTTTGCCTACAATTTATCTTTTATTACAGTATCTTGTGACTAGTCATTGTACCCCCTGCTTGATTATAAGCTTCTTAGAAACAGTACCGATGTTATATTTTCCTATTTTATAAAAAGCAATGATGTAACTTACATTTAGTAGATGTTCCATAAAAATATGTGGACTCTATATGAATCTCTGTAAGGCTGTGACCTCACTAATAGTATAACAAGTGAGTTAAGCAGTCCAAACCAAAACCTGAGAGTCATAATAGCTTTATTAGCTACAATATATTATACTAAAATGGGAATATTCAATAGTTACTCTATACTAGGTATTATATACATTAGCTACAATGTTTTTAATATTCTATAATCTTCTAGTTATTCTATGAGGATAATTAAATACAATGAAGTAGGCACTATGAGTAGCCCCACAGCAAAAACAAGTAAAGTGAGATTTTGGAAGAAGAAAGTACTTATTTCAGAGACAAGTGATTGAGTCATGGTTTGAACATACCTGTGTCTGAGTGCAAAATTAGAGTTCTAACTACAGAACAACACTGCCTCTTGAGGTCTCTGGTTCTCATAATCTTAGATGGCAAGATGGGTAAACAACGGAGTTCCTAATTCTAAGGATGCTTCCACTGAATGATAGGCATTAGATACATTAGGAAAATACAATATAAATCTATCATTCATAAGCATAAGAATTTTTGAGACCAAATTACTGAAATCTTCATTTGTAACTTGGTCACTGGTACTTGATAACTTTGTCATTAGTTTTTCTGAGTACGTTTTATGTATCTAACATGAAACACCCTAATCTCTTTGAGGTTTTGATTCCTTTCCCCACCCCCAGATTCTGACATATTTGTATTACTGAAAAAAGTTCTCATCTTTGAGAATGTGTTTAAGTCAGCTGTTTTAGAACTATACTCAAATTTAGAGTGGCCACTATTGATTTTTAAACTTGGCTAGACAATTGAATTTTCTCACTAACCAGAGGCTATTAACAGTTTGATTAGAGTTACTTGTTTCATTTTTGTTCTGGGTTGAAAGATCATTTACTATCAACCAACGTCTGTTGAAACATGTTCTTGACGGAAACTACAAACAAATCAAACAAGTAAAAATATACACAAACACAATTTTCCTATACTTTCATTTTCATGTATTTCTCAAACTTGTTCCCTCTAGAAAATGCAAAATGTCCTTATTTCTGTTGCTTTTTTAGTTTTATATGTATATAAAACTGAATATATATTTGTATATTTTAAATGTATTTTAAAACACATTTCTAATAATTATATATTATGCATAATTATATTTTAAAATATGTAATATTTAAATGTAGATTTAATACATAATAACATAAATACAAATATTTACACTGCAAAAATATGTCAGAATATAGATTAAAAGTTAAGGATCATAGCAAAAGCATTCCCTAAACATCCCAGTAATGTCTGGACATCATACTCCAAGTTCCAATGATTTCTTCTAGCGATCCTAAAAGCATGATCCTAAAAGCTTCCATCTGAGCTAGAAGGAAAATTAGAATTTCCGTTTTCTATATCCATTTCCTTTGTACCTCTATACCCCTTGCCAGTTTCAAATTGAGCAACACCGTTGTTCTGGAATCAAAGAGGTTTTTAATTCCCAAGTACTTTGGTTTCCTTTCCATAATGGAGAGAAAGAATTGAATATGGAAAAATATTGGTAGCTTTCTGGCTTAATCTGCTTCCACAAACTGAACTGACAAATGGTTGTAATCAAGTAAGTATTTCTAAGTGACCAGAAAGTAGTTTGCCTCCCAAACCTCAAACTTCTGTCAAATGGGGCTCTTGTCCATTGTTACCCATACTCTAGAATAGTCGTACAAAAAAGGAAGGCAGGGAAAGAAGGGAAGGAAAGGAATGAAAGGAAAGAAAGGGAACGGGGAGAGGAAGACTAGGGAGAAGAGGAGGGGAGGGAAAGGGAAGGGAGGGGAGGGGAGAGGAAGGAAGACAGGGAGGGGGGAAGGGAGGAAAAAAGAAAATGTGTGATTTGTATTTCTGGTAAAGAAAATTATGAAATCTGCCCTTAAGTAATGATGTTTTTAGTATGCAAGTGAAATGAGACATAGAGGAATCTAAGGTCCAAGAGCAAAATAGGGTTTCCTGAGAACAATTATTTGTTTCCAAACAATGATTTGGTAACAATTACCAAAAAAGCCATCTTCTCATTCTCCAAGAAGCCTTTCTGTGAGGCCCATGAATTAGACCAGCTCTACCTCCCCGCTATTTCCTACCTGATGGAAGTTTGACTTAATCTTTCAGCACTTCACAAGCCCAACTTGTTTCCTATTCCTGGTGTCATATTTTTAAGAATACTGCATTTGTTTTTCTTTCCCACCATTTAGCTTTTTAATCAGACATCACTAGCAACTTCAGTTGCTATTGAAGTATAAGGAATTCTTCGGAGAAACACCCCATATGTTTTCACTTGAGTCATCATCTGGGCAGTTTTTCTGCTCCACTGACCCTCTTTTATTATACTGTCACTGGGAATAACCACCACTTATTTATATTGTCACTGAGAAGAACACCACCACCGTAGTCTTGACTAGGTATCTTAACACAAATTGTTGCAAATCTCTACCAAAATTAGAATGGAGTGTGGCTCCCATGATACAAGTGAGGGGTGCACACAGTTTAGGTGAATATCATGAAGTTCATGAATGAAGGAGTTAAACGTAAGTGAAATGTGCATCTCATATGAAGAGAGGCATATCTTCTACCCCCTTCATAATCAGATACAGAAAGGAAACTGATTGTTCTAACCTCTGGACACTCTTCATTATTTTAGCCTGAGCCCCCCTGGACTGGAGTGTTGACATATAACACTGTTGGAAATGCTTTTCAGGATCATTGTGCAATTGCTGACTTTAAAAGGTATCTCACAAACATAAAGCCCACCCCACATTCAGCTACCCCATCTTCCACACCAGACAGTACAATGAACCACAAACGATTTGTCCCGTTTCCCAAAGATTAATTTGAGCAGAGACAAAAAGGAATCCTGAAGGAGAAAAATAATAACTACCACAACAAACCAAGACACTTAATCTGAATTCAGAGATTCTGGCTAGTTCAAACAACTAATAAAGAAAATGGGAAAAATACAATTTGCAGCAATTTTGCAAAAGAGAAAAAAACCTTACTTTACAAATAGCTCTGGCTTCATATCTAGCGAAGCAAGCAGCAAGGCAGAGGCAGATAATAATGTGATTACTCTGGTAATGATATGCATTAGATACATTATGGGAAACAATAATGCTCCCTACTGAATGCAGTCAATCCAGTTATTGATTTTTCTTAATGTTAAAAGCGCTACTCTAAAACTGAAAAGAGATATCCTTTATTTATTCTCTTTCCTTTTCAGTTTCCAAGTCCATAGATCCTTTGATGCAGAGTAGTATACCAAGATAATGGAGTAATGTATATCTAATCTGACACCTACTGGGCCAGGCTAATGTTTCAGATAAAAACTGCTAGAATACTGCTGCTCATGGAAAAAGCAATGTATGATAAGGAGAAAAAAAAAAGTCTGAACTTTCATTTTTGTTTGGTTCTGTTCTCCAAAGCATCCTTGCAGACCATCCAAGCATGTTTTCCTTTGCAGACATTCAAGCATGTTTTCCTTTCAAATCATAATGGTAACATACTGATTAGACCACAGATTAGTCAGCTGATGGGTCTACATTAAAATGTTCTTCTCTCCAGAATTTATGTTTCATCCATTTAAGCTTTCAGTATATTATTTTTACAAAGAAAACACAAACATAAGCACCTAGATATAGTTCCCTTTCTTCTGTCCTCTACAACTATAATTTAAACCACTTTTAATTAAATCACCATGTGCACATACACACATACACACCCCTACACTATCTTGCCCCGATTCCATATTTTATGCTTCCTTTAATCAACAATCAGGACCTGGAGTTGCGTATTTCTAGAGTATCACAACAAGCATTTCATTAAATACAAGATAATGTGGCAAATCTTGAATTTCCTTTCCACTTAGTAAAATAGAGGATTTAAAAAAAAAAAAAAACTTAACTAAACATTATTTCACATTGCCATTGTAAATGAATAATTAAGTAAAATAACAGACTGAAATCAAAAGTTCCTTGTATGATGATCTATTCCATCGGAAAAATCAAACAATGTATTTATACCAACACTTTGATGCCTGATACTTATTTTCCCCATTCATCTCATGTCTCCACCACCTTTTTTTTTTTTTTAAACTCTAGAGGAGAATAAAAAGCATTGCTTCTTGTCATTTTCACTTGGCCAATTTCATTTAAACTGGCCCCAGAGGATCTGAAACAGCATGTCCAAGGTGACAGACCTAAGATCAGTAACAGAGAGACTAAAAAGCATCTCAATATCATCCTCAATTTAATCAATGGAAATCATATGTGCATTTTCTAATTAAACTTTCCATACATTTTAAGAGTGGAGAATCAAAATCAAAAGGTAATTCAATTTTATCCATGTACCTAAAATGTGATCTACTCTGGGTCTCTTAAAATTATTTAAATGAGAAAATTGCTTAATTTTTTAAGATCTTTCCCCATGACAAACTTTTCATTTAGCATATTGCTTGCTGGGCCTGAAGCCATTTAGGTGAATAGAATAAAATATTTTAGCCTGGTATAGAAAAACAAACAGTAAAAATTAATTATTCGGTTTTTCTAAATGGCTGTAAGCCCAGTTAAGATTATTTCTTCCAAATTTTGATAAAAGACATATGATGTATAAAGCACTTAGGAATAGAAATGGTTCCTTTTTTCTGAGTTCATGAAGACCACTGTTTTCCCCTTGCTACCCAGTAAGCTTTTGTGAGGATAATTCAGCTATCTTGTCATTTAAATGGTTTTCTGTAGAAAGTCTTTTCTCAAGTTTTCTCTCCCACATTACACCTGAAAATTCTCGTTCAAAGAGACTTCTTCCACTTCTTCTTCGGATAAAAGAATTTTGAGACCTCTTATTTTTGTACCTGAATTAGCCAAAAAGGCTTGGGCATAAACAAAGTATCCTCCATCTAATTTCTTGAACATTTGCTAGACCTTGTGCTACAGACATTAGAAGGCCTTTAAGCTATTACCAAAGCCCATAAGTCAATATGTGATCAAAGGCCTTTATACCCTGAACAGAATATACACCCTATACATTAATTTAAAATTATACAAAAGGGTACAAAGTAGAAATTTCAAAGCATTATCAAAATAAGAAGTTGTCCTTTGCTAAAAAAAAAAAAAATTAAGTGGGTCTGAAAAAATTTCTATTACAACAGATCTGAAATGTTTAGGGAATTACTGCTCTGGTTATAACAGATCTCTATTTAAAAAAAAAAATGGAAACTATAAAACTTTCAGGAGATAGTACCAATGGTGATACATCCAAATGAATTATTTTTGTTCTACTTATTTCTTGTCCATGCTTAAAGTTATCATACAAATGGAGAAACTACCCTAATCATATATTATTTTCATCTAGCAAACTAAGTCACCAGCCAGACCCCAAGAAATGGCCTTTACTGCACACCTACTTGTACTCACTAAATTGGGTCTTACATTTTCCCCCTTCCTGGCTTTCCTCTTAACATAGAAAAAATCTAGGTGATGGCGACTGCCCTGAAAAGACCTTCCACAGGCCTAGACCACCCAGACCTGTTGGGCTAAACCCCACCCCCTTACTGGTGCCTGCACAGTCACCTCTGGAATGACCAACAACTACCTTCACCTCAATGTAATGCTAAAATCTCCACCCAAGGAGGGGAGCATAAGCCTCATTTACATAATGTATAATGTATGTACACGCATGTTTCCTTAAGGCACACACACTTTATGCCCACCTCTACAGTTGATAACAAGGCTTCCCTGTCTAAATATTCATCCTAACTCTAAAATACCATCCTAAATATTTTATTTAGCCTAAATAAAATGAACCCATCCACCCTTACTTGGCGTGTCAGAGCTTTAGAAGTCACTCACTATGATCTCCCTATTTGCTGTAAATAAGAGTTTTCTTTGTGGGACAACCCAGCCTGGTGTAGTTTCTGACTCACCAAGGAGTGAACTCAACACTGGTTCAGTTACAACTCTAGGATGGTTTTTTTTTATTTTTGTTAAAGATTGTATTTATTTGACAGAGATCACAAGTAGGCAGAGCAGCAGGCAGAGAGAGAGGAGGAATAGGTTCCCCGCAAGAAGAGAGCCCGATGGGGGACTAGATCCCAGGACCCCGAGACCATGACCTGAGCCGAAGGCAGACACCCAACGACTGAGCCACCCAGGCGCCCCTAGGATGGTTTTAACAAAAATAGCTATTCATTAATTTCTTTGCTAGTCTAATAAGACATTATATTTATAAAAAGACATATCTTCAATACTTATTTCACACATTTTCATTAGATTTTACAAGTTGCAAACTGTTTTAGCTTTGGTTTCTTAATCTGCAAAATAGGCATACTTCCATCCATTTCTCAAGTTAGTATGGCGCTTGGATAATTAATGCAAATTACTTGCAGCAAGGCATGCCCTGTAGTAGGTACACATAAATAGTTTGCTCCTTTTCATTAAACTTCCCAACTACTATGCAAAAAATAAAAATTGATACTAGCAGTTACAGTGAGAAAAGTGAAGTACAGAAATAACTGACAAATTCTCCATGTTCACAGAGTGAGGAAAGACTGGAATCCAACTTTTCTGCTCCGAGCCTAATTTCTTCCCTCATTTACATCCACGTCCTATAGCTTCTGCAGATGTACTGGTCAACAAGAGAGACAAAGTTCCCGTGCTCATGAAGCCTGTGTTTTCATGGAAAGAAAATAAACAATCAATAAGCCATGTAAGAGTAAAGCAAAATCAAGCAGGAATAAAAGTCACCGTGGTTGAGAACAGTGCCTCATTTTATGCAGAGTCACAAGAAACAGCCTCTGCAATGAAGTCCTGTTTGAACAGAGTTCTGAAGGGAAGTCAAGGAATGAGGCATGTAGGTGTCCAGAACATCATTACAAGAAAGTGTGCTCTAGAGACAGCACGGCAGCCAGGGCCTCTAGAATAGCATAAGGTAACAAGAGGAGATTAGCACAGTCTGAGTCACAAGCAGATTCTTCAGTGCCCATTGTCCTGTGTTCTTACCACACTGCCGTCCTGCCCTTCAGTGCACAAGTGTAGTTTGTACTTTGCAGGAAGGAACTCTTTTCCAATACTCCTCTTCACCCCAACCATTCATTAGTAAGGTTTGTCAATGCTTCAATAATGATGACATAAAATTTTATTTGCTTCTCCAAATATACCACTTGTCAGTCATCACAGGGAAGGTGTTGTCATTCCTATTTCATATATGAGGAAATAGAGATGCTGAAGAACTGGCTGGTTTTTGCCAGAGCCATAACACCAGAAAGCAATCCACTTAATTTTGAAACTACAGTCTCACTGTACCATGCAGCTTCTACCCCACCATAGCCTTGTCAACGTGTGCTTAGAAGAAAAGCTCCATGTAGAGGCTACTGTGATAGTAGGAATGCTTGGTTCAGCACAATGCTGCATCTCAGAATCACCAAATGATGTTAAATGTACGTGAAATATTAATTATTAAGATGCTAAGAATAAGTTTTGTACAGATGAGAAAATAATCTCTTCACTAGAGCTAGGTTTTCAATAGAAAACATTCAAGTGTTGATGTTTTAATAAAAAGGGACCTTGCTATATGAATGTGGTTCTTTTTTGGATTTACTTTGGGGATTCTGATACCAAATTTTGTGTACACACACACACACACACACAGAGGAATAAATTCCATTAAAAAATAAATGTAACCTCTAATTTTCATATATCAGGTTTGTTTAAAATCCAACAGTTTTACAAATACATTTTATAAAACAACTCCAGTGACCCTGGCCATTACAGTACCATCACACTTTTTTGGTTTACCATTAATAGACATGAAGCACATAATAGCAAGGAAGCAAATATCATTTGCTCTTCAACTCTAACATCTAATGTTAGAAAAGTTAGGTGAGTGACATAAATTAATAGGAACTTCCACAAATATTTTATCCATAGCCAGAAAACATCGAAGTTTTGTCTACAGCAGGAATAATCTACATGCTGGCCAGCCATCAAATTTAATTAAATTTGTAAGGTTCACATCAGAGGTAAAGAATATTATCCACAAGGGTAATGCAACAGGAATACTAATTCACTCAAAGGGGCCTCAGTTGCCCTTTCAGCTTCACCCTTTCTTATAGAAATTCTTGTTGTCAGAATAAAACTATCAAGCTAAGCAGATCTACTAATTCATGCCCTTGTTTAAGTCCAATTTGAATGTCTCATAAAATCATCCATTACTATGGGCAAAAAGTATTTATATTGAGGCTTCATCCATCTGTTCTCATTCAAATAAAAGAGGATATTGTTTGCATACGGGAAAAAATTTGTATCCCGGGGAAATGTGTCTTTGCCAGTTGCTCACCACAAAAATACACAGAGTACAGTAATTTTAGTGTGCCTCATACCTGCAGGGCATGAGATAGGAATTCAAATATTACAATTAGTAACTCTAAAAACGTTTACCAAAACTTGCCACCATACCGTGATAATTCCTTCAGGCGCACTGCCCTTTCATGATACCATCTCCCCCTTCACCGTACCTCAGAGAAGCTGGTTCTTGATGTGTAGGGCTCAGGTTCTACCATCAACAGACTGATCATGACTTCCTAATGAATCGATTAAGCTCATGTATATCTTGAAACTGTCAACATTTGCCAATAGATTTTTAGTGGTTTGCATTCTTCTGAAATGCTTGATTCTTAAGCAGAAGGCCAATAAAAAGAACACAGAAGCTTAGAATTGAGCAGACCTCAATTAAAATCCAGAATCTAATTGTATGAAATCATGCAGGTTTCCTAATCCCTGAGACTCAGTTTCCTCAGTGCTAATATGCTGATATTACTCGCTAATTCATAGAGTTGTTTTGGCTCAAGTGAGACAATGCACATAAAATATGAGACAAGTATGGTTTTATGTATATAGGTATTAGAAGTATATTACACTTACTTAACATATAAGTATTATTAAATCTGCATGTGTGTGTGTGTGTGTGTGTGTGTACCCTTCTACTTCCCGGGTATGTATCCTCCATAAATGTCACACACACACACACACACACACACACACACACACACACCTTAGGCCCACAAACTCCAAATGAACTGATTTAGGGTAATCCTGAATCAATCCTGGGGTGCCTTGGTGGCTCAGTTGGGTAAGCATCTGCCTTCAGCTCGGGTCATGATCCCAGGGTCCTGGGATCAAGCCCTGCATAGAGCTCCTTGCTCAGCGGGGAGCCTGCTTCTCCCTCTCCCTCTCCTCCTGCTTATGCTCACTGTCAAATAAATAAAATCTTTTAAAAAATTAATTTAAAAAACCCTGAATCAATCCTAAATCAAATCAGTGGGCTGTAAAAGTTCCTCCATCTGTCAAGCTACCCTGTCATTAAATGCCACATGAATTAGAAAATTTAGTTAAGTTTGGTTCTTTATCTTCAACTTACATCATTCATAACACTGACTCCCATCCCATACCATCCATTAAAAATTTCCTAAGTTAATTTAATAAATATAAATTGAGAAAAATTTTTTTAGAGAATTAATTTATTTGAGAGAGAGCACAAACAGGGGTGAGAGGCAAGCAGACTCACCACTGAACAGGGAGCCCAATGCAGGGCTCAATACCAGGACCCTGAGATCATGACTTGAACTGAAGACAGACGTTTAGCCCACTGAGCCAGCCAGATGTCCATAAATTGGGAATTTTATGCAAGACAGTACCAAGTAAAGAATAGAAATTAAGAAAACATCTCCTGCTGAAAGATAATTGTACTTTGGAGTTGATATGTATTTACCCTGCTATTTCATATCAGTAATATCAGGGAATTATGCATATGGATAGATGCTTATCAAAATTCATCACCCATGGGTGCCTGGGTAGATCAGTGGGTTAAAGCCTCTGCCTTCAGCTCAGGTCATGATCCCAGGGTCCCGGGATCAAGTCCCGCATTGGGCTCTCTGCTCAGCAGGGAGCCTGTTTTCCTTCTCTCTCTCTCTGCCTATTTGTGATCTCTCTGTCAAATAAATAATTAATTAATTAATAATTAAATAAATAAAATCTTGAAAAAAAATTCATCACCTAAGCTTCTCTATATTGATTTCAAAGAAGTCTTCAATAATGAAACAATAAATAGTATAATCTACCTGGTTTAGGGGAATGAACAACACCTTGACACAAAAGAATGCTAGGCTCTCCCCTTTTATGGCTCTGGACCTCAATCCACCCATTGGAAAATGATGAGTTTGGAGTATCCAATTTATCTTATTTGCTCATCTATAATTATTTCCCCAAATTTCAAATATTCCCCCAATTTAAAATGTTAGCTCTTGCGTAGAGGAGGGGGCGGGAGGCAGGCTTGGGTGACTCAGTTGGCTAAGCCTCTGGCTCTTCATTTTGGCTCAGGTATGAGAAAGCCCCACCTTTCTTTCTCCCTCTCCTTTGCCTCTGCCCTTTCCCCACTATTTGTGCACTCTCACTCTCTCTCCCCCCAAAACAAAACAGAACAAAACAGCAAAACAAAACTTGGTTAAATGTTGGAGTATTTCAACTAAATATGATGACTGTGATTTTTTCCTGAAAATATTTTTTTCTGGAAGTAATCACACAGCTAGTTTTATTATAAAATTAATGAAAATTCATTCAAACATAAGGAAAACAATTAAAACTGGAAATAAAGGTAATATAACGTTTTTTCCAGAAAAATATTTGAGCCAAATATGTTGGAGTATTTCCTATCCAAGTATGTCAGGAATTTTTCTACATGGTTATAATCGTAACTTGGACAAAAGATTTTTTAAAGTTCACTTTGTAATGATCTCACGTGTGGAGTTAGAATGGAAAATGCCTGTTGGGAATTTTCTTGCTCAGGATATATGCAGGATTAAAAAAAAATACTGGACACATTTTAAATGTAAATAATCATTTTACCGGAATTTATTTCCATTGCTATTCAGATTAAAGATGTGCTAGTTTTTCATTTTCACTTTGAGAAAAGACATTACAAAATCTTAGTATAAAGTTTAAGGTAAAGCTGGGCAAGACTGACTTCTCTTTAAAATGACATTCTTGGGCACCTGGGTGGCTCTGTCAGTTAAGCATCTGCCTTCAGCTCAGGTCATGAGCCCATGGTCCTGGGATGGAGCCTACCTACATCAGGCTACTTGCTCAGCAGGGGGGTCTGTTTCTCCCTCTTCCTCTGCCCCTCCCCTCTACTTGTGTGCTCTCTCTCTCTCCCAAATAAATAAATAAAATCTTTGAAAAATGAAACTACATTCTTTCCCCACTGCTAAATGTACCAAATGCATACACACACACGCCTCAGAATCAAGAGAGCACACCTCTGTGTGTGTGTGTGTGTGTGTGTGTGTGTGTGTGTGTGTTTAGCTGGTGGTTGTTATAAAGAAAAGATAAAACTGCCAGTAAAAAAGTCCTCACTCATAAGCTTTGGGTAAAGAGAATGACAATTTCATTTTACTTGCAATTGTCATTTCAAAGCCCTGTCTCTAGTTTCTTAAGGCTCTGCTAGCTCTGTGATATAACTGGATGGAGATCATTCTACTGTGACCAAGTTACATCTCAATACAGAACCCTCATTTTTCATGTCTCCTGCATAAAAACAAACAGTGAGCTCCAGAAAAAGACATGCAGTTAGCTGATATGAACTTACACTAGAACAGTGGCATTTTTCAGAAATGAAATGCACAATTCTCAAAGGATTCACGTCTTAAATCTTTATCCACAAAGAGCTTTCTAAAATCTTGCTCTTTGAGATATGAACTAGTTTTTTATCTCCTAAGGCAGGTCAGCACTAAGCTGTTTGTGATTCTCGTTTCATGGCAATGTAGGGGGCAAGAATTATTTTCTTCTGAATTTCTCACCTAAAAGCTACATTTCTTGCCTCTCACACGAATATATTTGTGCTTAAGATTTTTGTATTTGAGTAAAATTTCAGAAACTATGCATTATATCAGCTAATGATTCAGATGTAACTCTGAAAAAGAATGACACCTAGGATATAACTAAATTTTATTTTTTTGCCTCCCACTGCCCACTTAAAATTTATCCAGTGGGGAAAGCAATTCCTTTTATATTTTGGTAACAGATAATTGAACAATAACGTTAAGCCTTGTCTCACATCAGTAATTAAATATGTGCCATTTAAGTTATCAACACTTCAATCTTTTTTCCTTTTTTATTTTCTCTAGAGTTAAGAACAATAGTTCATACCCAGCCTGCTGCCTTCAGGACAAGGATGTTGTGGATTCCTGCTTTTGCTCTTCTCAGTTTCCCATCTCTACCTCAAATCCACGGCTGATTTTCTGGTCTGCTAAAATCAAAGAGCATGGGCAAAGAGAAGTCAGAAGAGGAACGTCCTCACTTGCTTGTTCTCTGAGCCACAGAGATGGTTCAGCATGTGTGTGCCATCAGGGGGCTCCTCAGTGGTCTCTTGCTCGGTCTTCCTGACTGTAACCTCCTGGCCAACCCTCCACTCAGACCTGATTCTACGGTTGGCCACAATTCACCCTCCTGGAGCTCTTCAACCCTCCCAGCAGGGTCCCTCTGGGCAACACAGCATTCCAGTTCACATCATTCTCTATGGTTTTCAGTGTACACATGGTTACTTCCAAACAGCAGCCTCCTAATTTTATACTTTGCCCAATCAAATTTGGCTTTAGCTTCCCCCAGTGTGGTCAGGCATCACACAGGGTCCTTCAACCCAATGCATATCAAGCCTCCAAAAAGTCCAGTTGAAGCACTATCCCATTCAGGGCAGAGATAGTATGTTCTTAATTCCTCGCTCTAGGAAGAAATCTTCACCTCGGAGTCCTGGAAACAGTCCTTGTTCATGTAATTTGATGATTTCTCTAAGGTTGTTTCACCCTTACTTGAGGACCTGACAATTTTATCTCGGTACCTCAGCTGAAATATTAATTTTATCCTATTACAGTTATAGATGTAAAACCTACCTGACATAGAGGATATGACACAATAAACTGACACATAATGGGTACTTACTTAATGGTAGTTGACATTATTATTATTTATCACCACCATCAATATAACACTTATCACAAAGGGACAAGAATATTCTACCTACCACATCTTCACTGTTCACTTCTACACTAAGGTTTATAGCAGCTTTGTCACAGCCAAGAACTGGAAACAATCCACATGTCCATTAACAGATAACTGAGTAAGCACATCATGGCCTATTGCTACAATGCAATCCTACTCAGCAATAAAAAGAAGAATGAACTACTGATACACACACATAGATAAATGCCAATATAATTATGATGAGTGATAGAAGCCATATTCAAAAAAGAGTCCATAATATATGATTGATTCCATTTATATAAAATTCTAGAAAATAAAAACTAATCTGTGGTGACAGAAAACAGATCAGTAATTGCTTGGGGAAGTAGGTGATGGAAGAAAAGGAAGGGTGAGAAACACTATAAAAGCCGTAGGAAACTTCTGGGTTTGATGGATGTTTATTATCTTGACCACAGTGATTGTTTCATTGGTGCCTATATATTAGAAAACAATAAGCTGTACACTTTAAGTATGTTCGGCTTACTGCAAGTTAATTATACTGCATTCATGTATTTTTTAAGATTTTAAACCACAAAAGAGTGGGCCACCCACTAAAACATACCAAAATACTACTGTGTTTTCATTCAAGTGTTCTCAGTCTCCTGATGATCATTATACTTATAAATTTAATATTAGGCACATGGTCTTTCCATTGATCCAGATATTCAAGATTCATGTCCTATAAAAGATTTAGCTTCTTATTCAGTTTACTTCAGCCTTTTAAATATATTTTATTGCTAATTTAAATATAATTTTTCTTAAGATATTTCTATGTGATTTATTGTGTTATAAGCATCACTGAGATTATGGTTTTTTTTTCCCAATTTGCCACTTTGTTAGAAATATACATAAATTCTAAAGGCTGTTCAGTAGATTCTTGGTTTTCAGAGTAATCTGTTTGGAATTTTTACCTTCTTTAATCAGTATTTTCATTTAAATATAGAAAAGGGTATGCCTGTCATCATTGTACTGCTAAGATTTAGCCAAAAATCCTTTGCTGTGTTTTTAACAGCTTAGTTATATTCTTATGGATAAGCCATTAGAAGAAAAGAATTTGTCCCATATGATAAATATATATGCTGCTATATACTATTTTTAAGACCAAGTGTCTTACTTTCCTATTTGTACCTCTCTGTTAGATGGAAATTATAAAGATCTTCCTTGTATAAAAGCTGTGAAACTTGCAACGCTGTTTTTAGAAGCTATGCATTAAAAAAATTACGTAACTTTTCTGTTTTTAATTTAATTTTTAGATTAAAGTTCCCTGTATCAAATAACATGTTTGGTTAGACTTTAAGAGACTTTATGATTTAAAGTCTTAGGGCAGAGCAAAACTGAGTGGACAATACAAAGAATTTCCTCATGACCCCTGCTCTAACACGTTAGCATAGCCTCCCCAAATATCAACATGCCCCACCAGAGGGGTACATTTGTTAACAACTGATGAATCTACATTGCCATCATTATTACCCAAAGTCCTCAGTTTGCATTAGGGTTCACTCTTGGCATTGTACCCTCTATGATTTGGACATATGTATAATGACATGTATCTACCACTACACCGTCATATAGAGTAGTTTCGCTGCCCTAAAAATCCTCTTTGCTCACCTATTCATCCCTTGCTCACCCGCACCAACCTCTGGCAACCACTGATTTTTGTGCAGTCTCCATAATTTTCCTAATTAACAAGCAACAATTAAGAAACTGTTTCTAAGGGAAAAATATATTTTTGGATAGTATGAAAAATTGTAAAGCACTGTAACATAAAAGTTTCTACTTTCTCCATAAAACATTCCTATTTTATGAGTCAAAGGTAACAAAATCTAAAACCACAGAGTTACTAAGATAATGAACTCACAATCCTCAATGTCATGCTTTTTCCCACTAACTTCTGTAAATCCAGATGGTGCTGTAGTTATATATATGCCCTGGAGGGGGACTGCACAAATCTTAAACCCACCCTTGGATATGTAACCTTGAGCAAGTTTTCTTACCTGGTCGACCTATGTCTTTATCATCTTTAAAACAGGCTTATCAACAGTATCCTGCTCACCAGAGTCTCATGTGGATGAAATGACATAATGGACACAAAACTCTTAGCATAAGACCAAAACATACGGCATCCCCAGTAATTATTTGATATTTTACTATTATATTTTAAATATATGAACAGTAATCATTATTTTGTAAATCCTGAGTCAAAGGTGAGAGGAATGCAATGATCAGTTCATTTATTAGTTGTCTAACTATGATTATGGCCTATTTTTCTCGTGATCTTAGTAAGCAAGTAATTTTAAAATGGAATCATTTGATTATATCATAAATTTACTACAGGATAAAGATTACAGATAGTATGATATAAAATTTTATTTTATGTTGCACAAAGCTTGTTATTTTCTGTGGTAAGTTATCCAGTATCCCACTGATACTAGAATACATTATTTGAATAGCAAGATTTCAGCATTTCAATAAAATCTTAAAAAGTAAAAGTTGAAAGATGGTATCATATATTAAGAGAGGTGCTATCTTTGTAGCACCTGCAAGCGTGTGTAATCTATGATGTCATTATGACATTAGATATACAGATGTACTCCCCCCACACAGACAATGAAGGCACAGAAAAATTAAATTATGTACTTGATATTTGAAATTTAATAACTCAAATAAAACTTCAGAATGCTGCATTTGGAGGAAGGCTGGCCAACTCAGCCTTGATTACCTCATTAGTAAAATAAGGATAATATTACCTACAATAAGGGTTTTATGTCATGGCTTATGGTATGTGTCCCTAGCCTCCTCCTTCCCAACAATTCTGAAGTCTCTGGCTCCTTGCCTGCCTGCTCATCAAGTAAAAGCAACTGGTACAACAGTCTAGCATATGGCTGAGAAAAATTGAAGTCCTACAAAAACTTACAATCATTTATACAGAAGAACATGTATTTCTTATATAGGTATATAAAGCAAGCTATCTCATGTTTTAATTGTAAGAAGACTAGACAAAAAATATCTTGAAAAAAATGCACAAATACTGGTCTGGTAACTCCACAGCCTGTCATAAAATTTGAAGCCAACAACATCATGTCTTGCCAGATCTTGCTGAAAGAATGGGTGGGCCAATCAGAAGACCTTGTGACTGAGTGAGAGAGACTTCTGTCCCATCTTACTCCCTCAACTGTTACCCCTCAACAGGAAGATCTTTCAGTCAGAAGTTACCTTCTCAACAAGGCCCTCTCTGATATCCTAAAGTGATACTTCTATTCCCACCCTGATATGTTGTCATCTTCATCACTATCCTTTTTACTTATTTAGGTTATCTGTGCACTCCCAGTAAAATATGAACTCTATTGAAGGCATGGATCTTATGCTTTGCTCACTATGATTTTCCTACCACCCATAACAATGCCTGATAAGAGGAAGCTCTTTAATTCTTGTGGAATTAAAGATGAATCAAGACAGGAGGGTGAAACTGAGGGAGCTGAGGAAGGAGAAATGAGATTAGATTTGTGCTCACTCACAGCCTTCTTTTGTGTCTGGCTGCCGATTAAAAAAGAAAAATCAAATGTTGGCACTTCTGGCAAAGCTGCCTCTGGATGCCATTTCCAAGACAAACATGCATTTGCTCCTAGATGGAAAACCATGCATTTCACTAAATCTTAAACCTGACTCCAGCCTCTTTGCTTTGAGCATATCTCAAACTCAAACTCAGGAGCTCCCCAGTTGATCTACTGTCAAGTGGTACCTTAGAATGGACTTGGAAGTTCTGCATTGTACTGGTTTAATACCAAATCAGGCTTTCATGGATATCATTTTTTTAATTCTTTGTAAAAATATATTTAAGGCTTCTAATACTTAAAACCACTAAGCTCTGAGACTGGCAGTGGCTAACTATAGGCCTTGGACTTGGAATTCTGTTTTCTCTGCACTAATCTCTGAAAAATGATATTTTAATGTGCAACTTTCTACAGACTTTGGATTTAAATTTCCTCAGTCTTCATCCTAGATCTGGCGTTTACTAGCCTTACAACTTTAGGCAGGTTACTTAGCATTTTCAAGCCTTAGTTCTCTCACTTTTATAATAGGCATGGTATCGTCTCTCCCACATATACACTCCCAGTGGGATAAAATGAGGTAATGTTTGTGAGAACTCAGTATGATTGGCAATTTTGTGTGTGTTCAAAAAGTACTATTGTTGTCATCAAATTTTTAATGCATGAAAGATAATTTGTATTTTCTTCAGACCAAGTAAACAATAAAAGGAAGGCCGTAACAAATATATGTATTAACTGCCCAATCTGATTGCTGGCAGTCTTCTGATAAACTAAGTCAGCAACCCTGTAATTTAAAAACAGAATAATCTGAACTAATATTAAATTTGCTGCAAGTTAAAAGAGTCTTGAGATAGTGTGAAGTTTACTTTTTTAAATGCCTTTTCTTGAAATTTCTGCATACATGTGAAATCATTTTCTTTTTCATTTCCTTTCAACTCCCAGGTGTGAAGAATAAAGTAGGTGAATCCAGAGAGTAATCAGGAAATGGTGTTGGTCCCTGAGGAAGGTCATGCCAAGCTGAATTCTATAAAGAATGATGGCCACATCCACCACTGGGAAGAGGGGAAGAGGAAGCTAGGGAATGGACAAAGGAGTAGAGGTTAAAATCTCTCAAGGATTCTCAAAGCAGTATTGTTCCTGAGCTAATTTGCGTGATAGCAAAATCTTTACTGCCATTCTTCAATCATGTGAATTATTCTAAGACTTGATTATCCTGAAGCCAATTGTTGCCTTTGTCTGATATGACAATGAACCAGTGATAGATTTCCACATTCAAGGCTCCATCCCTCAAAGTCATGCCATATTCGATAGATGAGAGAAAGATGTGACATTATTTTTATCACATTGTAAAATGGTATTGTATTCTTTGGAAAGGAATAGAGGACATCCATTTCCATAGTCAAGGTCTAGTACTCCACATAAGCCAATGGTAAACATTTGGCATCAAGCCCTTTACCTCTACAGGCACCTGAGTTCTCATCACCACATGTAAAACAGTAGTCCCCCTCTCCCACGACTCCCAATCCGCACACCCTGCTTTGTATTCCTCCGTGTCACCTAGTACCACCACACATTATATAATTTGGTTGTATTTTCCATCTTACCACACTAAACGGTAAGCTTCATAAGGGCATGGTTTTATCTATTTGTTCACTGTCCCCCTCCCATGACCTAGAAGTACACCTGTTACACAGTGAGCATTCAAAAGACTTATGGACATGAGTGAATAATTTCATGAAATAGGAGAATATTACTTCAGTCTTTGTTTTCATAAGGAAATAATCTATGTGCTCTCTCAGTGCTTTATCTGAAGCTAGATAGTTGTATTAAACAATTAGTCTATTATAAACTAAAATAAAGCCGAGAGTGATAAAAAAAATACTTGGGAAATTCGTTTAAATAATAAATTCTAAACTAGAATGCATGGCTCCCTACCATCACCATCACTCAAATCACACAGGGATGGAATTAATTTCAAAAATTTCACAAGACTGAAAAAGATCTAATCATCTTGTTTGCTTTCTTAGAAGAACCAGAATACCCAAATATTTAGAAACATATGGAGTTTATGGAATCTCTAATTTTTAATCTCAATAAATGGGATTATTCAGCGACAATGACTAGGACAACTATTGTAGTACTTTTTATATTTTGAAAAATGCATTTTCTAAAACTGGTTATAGCAGTAAAGCACCACCAAGACACACCTACCTCTTTCTATGTTTTTCCTTTCCCAAGAAATACCAAGTGGTTAAAAAATAATAATAATAATTTTTTTTAAAAAGCCAATTTGTCCTGAGAAATGCTCTGGATTTGCAAAATGAAGTTATTTTAGCAAGATCAATCCCAACTCGGTTTCCACAGAAGGCTCACACTCAGCACTTGAATCTGTCCTTTATCAGTGCAGTGGGATTTAACATGCACAACTCCATTAGCATTTATTGTTGTCATGCAGACATCAATTCCCTGGCTGTCAATGACTGAGCAGACCCAATAAGAGACACTTGTTGAACAGCCAAGAGGATCATGCTGAAGTTATCCTCTACAGCATGATTGATATCCTTTCATTTTCCCTTTTGTGCTTAGAAAGTCAATGGATATAATAGAGTCTAACAGCAACAAACATAGAGCAATAGGATCTGAGCCCATCTAACCTCTCCCAAGATACAACTTCCAAAACATTTGGAAAGCTCTGTTAGTACTTTTACAAACAATATGTTCCCAAATTGTGTGTTTGGCTACTTGGAGCTTAATAGTGGACTTTTTCAAAGGAGTCTCCAAGACACAGATTTGTCTTTGATAGTCTCTTTGTGTCATAAATATTAAGTATGTCCACCACAGATTTTTACCTCCATTCCTTTATTCAAAGAAACAAACAAAAAATACCACCTGCCACTCAGGACACCTACATCTCATAGGGATGATATACAAAAAAGAAGCAAATCCCATTTTCCAGCAGCTACCAACAACAGTAAGAAAACCAAAACAAGGAAGGCCTTAAAATTATGATTCTATTATAGATCTTTTGAGGCTAAACTTAAAATATGAATGTGAGCCATATAAAAGAGACCAACTCTAAGATGTATACTAAAAAAAAAAAGCATGTCTGATCTCTACCTTATTCAAGAAAATCAGACTTTAACACAGCCTATGTTAGAAATCTGCCAACGTAATTCATTAAAGAAATGTTCAGCATGCAAAATTTGAGCATATGTATACATCATATTCATTTTGTAGCACATATTGAAATCTACTTCAAACATTTTCCATGAAATATATATTCAACAAGAGAAGGTATATGACAGTATTCAAAGACTTATGATCTAGGTTAAAATTCCTGGCTCTATCATTTTACGAGCTTTATAACCTTGGAAAATTACCTAACGTCTCTGAATCAGCTTTCTAACTAATAAAACAGGGATAATAGTATTATCAAAACTTCAAGTTCCAATGGCTGTCAGAGAGGACATTCCACACATGAAAGGCTTTAATATTCATTAGTCTTCATTAAAGTCATTACAAATAAAATAGTGTTTTAGAGAGAATAGTACATAAACAAATATTGTGTTTTTGTATATATATCTATAAACATGAAACACAAAGATGTGTGTTTGTACACATACAAAGACATACATAATCATGTAGCATGAGAAAATTTTTTTAAAATATTTTAAAGTCCCACTATAGTTATACAGCCTGATTAAATATGAGGAAATTATAAACATGTAAGTAAAAACCTCAAAGTAGGACTCCTCCAAATACTAATCAAAAATATTGGAAACCTTTAAAATGTAAATACCTTTGCAATTGGTATTGTAATTTGCAAGAGTTGTTCATTCCATGACTAGGAAAATCACATAGAGTCCATTTTATTTTTTATCTACATTTATTTCTATTCATGCTAAGGGACTTCAACTTTGTCTTCTAGCAGCAGGTTTCAGGGGTTTAGGGAGTTTCTACTAAAACACCAGGCCAGGTAATTTCTCCCTTTGTAAGTCAGCCATTGAGCTATTCACAATTCTTAGCCCTAAAACTATTTCCCCTTCTCAAC
Source organism: Mellivora capensis (assembly GCA_004024625.1). Classification (NCBI taxonomy): domain Eukaryota; kingdom Metazoa; phylum Chordata; class Mammalia; order Carnivora; family Mustelidae; genus Mellivora; species Mellivora capensis. The sequence continues at coordinate 21,793 of PISX010009180.1, read as the reverse complement.
CCCCATCCTGGTGGGCATTTCATTCAATATCAACCTGCTCCCAGAAAGGATCTCCCAGAAAGCCATCTCCTGAAAACCATGATTCCCCAGTGAAGCTTAAGGTCTGAGGACCAAAGTGCAAAATATACTGTTGCATCTAAGCCCCATGACTGAAGCCTACAATCCGGACTACGATACTGGCCACTCTTCTGTAATTAACTCAGTGTCATTTGATTTCCTGTGTTTGTCTTTCAACAGAAGGGGATATAATGCAATAGCTTGAAAAATGAAAGGCCTTCTCATTTACACATGAAAAACCATCTTATGTGGTAGCTCCACAGGGCTGTCTGCAGAGCTCTGTGTATACACTGCATTTAAGGGCTTAGATCTCACTGCACCTGCTGTGTCACTACAGACCCCCACTAGTTTGAAGCCTGTTAGAGCAGGAGACTTTTCAGGCTGTGTCTACAGGACACCAATACAGCTGGTCAATTCAATTTATTTGATGAGGAAAAAAAAAAGAAAGAAAGAAAAAAGAAAAAAACTCAGCCACTCCAGTAGTGGTAAGTTCATCAAGCTATTTCTTTGGTGTTGTGTAGACAAATGGGTTACCTTCATTTTCCATTTTGAAACCTGTTCTGTGGGGCTGTAGAGACCCAGCTCCAGGCTCATCATTTGTTTTAATCACACTAAATGCAGCACTGAATCAAGTTTCCAATCTGAAAGCTGCCATCTGCTCAACTCCAGAGAAAAGATTTAGAAGATGCCACCCAGTTGCAGCCCCACAGAGGCCTGAGGCAGCTTTTTCCAATGACAAATGCAGTCCTGGTTACTGTTTCTGTAAGACTGCCCTTAAGAGACAAAGTATTTTGTGTATTACTATATAAAGAGATTTATGTCCCCGACCAGTTGTTTATAATGGGGATGTGGTGTTACTGAGCCGATAAACGGACAGTAACCATTATCCAGTAAATAGAGTTATTAACTAGAGTCAAATTGGTTCAATAATCTGAAAGCAACAGGGAGTAGCTCAGAAATTCTTTGACCACCCACACACTGTGAAGGTCTTTAAGGGTAGTCACAAAAACGGTCTATAGAAACACAAAGAACATTAATAATACAACACACACCCTATTTACATCTTTTGCATTGGCGCATCTACAAGCCACTTGGAGAATACATCTCGGAGAAGTTTTCTTCTCAGCTGCCTCACTATTGGTATCAACCCCGAGAGTGGGGAATTTATCCCTGGGTACCAACACTTAAACAAAATCGTGATATTATTTTTTTAAAAAGGATAAATGTGTGTTATTACCTATGCTTCATAAATTATGCAGTATTTAATATTCATGTAACAAAAGTAGGTAGTTTTACTGTGTATCTAAATTTTCTATTGCTCTTATTTTCTACAAGAAAATATGTTCAAGATCTAACCATTTGTTTTCAATAAATCAGATCTCATAAGCCTCCCTAAATATTCTATTGTTTACGATAGAAGAGGGAAGAAGTCGATAGTAATTAATAGTAATTTCTAGCATTAAACTTACAGTTTGATTGAATGGCAATGAACCAAAATAGGAATTTCCAGGAAATTATTTAAGTCCATACCCAGAAGTAGAAGGCTAAACTAGCACGACATTCAAGGTCAATAAATGATCAAATTCTCTTCCCATTTACAAGATTCAAAAAGGGCCATTATACTGCAGAATTTCCACATCAGATGACCAGAGTCGGCTAAAGTTGTGAGTTGCCTGAAGTTAACTTTGCAATTACGGTCTCTGATTTTGTTTTCAAGATACCATGCTACGTTATGACAAAAATTTGTTTTCACCTTCAATTTGGAGCAACCTGGAAAAAAGAGAAAGAGAGGGACACAAGGAGGGAAAGAGTACATTGCCCAGTTGGTATGACAGCACCAAAAAGAAAAGAATGGACTTAAATATCAATTCAAGAGATTTAACTCAGACCTGAAATTCATAGTGGTGGGGAGTGGTTAAGTATTAACAATAGGTCACGTAGGGAAGAATAAATTTTCTTGTAAAAATTTTTTTTAATTTGTCTAGACTATTTAAGCACAATTCGGCCTGAAGATAAGAGGATGAATTCTCAGGGTCTTGCTGACATGTTAAAAATTTGCTTTAGCAGGGGTGCCCTGGTGGCTCAGTGGGTTAAGGCCTCTGCCTTCAGCTCAGGTCATCATTCAGGGTTCCTGGGTTCGAGTCCCACATTGGGCTCTCTGCCTGGCGGGGAGCCTGCTTCCCTTCCTCTCTCTCTCTGCCTGCCTCTCTGCCTACTTGTGACCTCTGTCTGTCAAATAAATAAAATCTTAAAAAAAAAATTGCTTTAGCAAAAATGGCAAGAAACTTTGTACAATAAACACCTAATATTTATTAAAATTAGGTATCCTGGATTTTTTAAATAGACATTCTAAAGGCAGAGTCCCTGCTTTCAACAGCATGTACCCTTTAAATTGGGGTGGGGGGGAGTGGGGAAAGAGTGGGAGGAGAAGAAGGAAATGATGTTACAGAATTAGTGTTTTTGACAATCTAAAACAGTGATTACTTAAAATGAATGAACGCTTTATGCACCAAAAACATTCTAACAATTTGTTAAGTATAAAGATCCCAGCTAAATAACAAATAGAAATGAAGCACTCAGGAGGAAAGAACTAAAGGGCTATAACCAAATTCACAAATCAAGATCCTTTGGTGAACACTGAACTGAGCCATATATGCTGATACCAACTGGCAGTGCAGGAATGAATGGGGGAAGCAAGAGTGGGTGAGATTAATGATTGTCAGTTCATTCAGTCCTTCATTTTTCTAGGGAACTATCAATAGTCCCTCCCAAGCCCTTCAATAAAACTGTAAATGGTCCACAAGACTATATTCCACAAGTATAAATTCCCTGAGAAATCTGTCAATTATATTGTTTCTCGGGGGTTCCCCTTCCCATTGTCTTCTTGTCAGGTGTGCTGGATGGATCCTTCTGTGTAAGGCACATACCTCTGCCCCCCAGAATGTCCTCTCTTATGTATTTACTACATCTCCTATTTTCTCAATCTGATCTGTCATTGTCTACTCACCAACTGTAGATCTTATGCACAGAAGTTTTCCAAGAAAGGATACATAGAAAGTCCATTTTTGTAGTCATGTATGTCTAGAAATGTGTTGATTCCTGCCTCACATTGATTGAAAGCTTTGCTGCATATGTAAGTATTCGTGGCAAGTATTTTATTCCAATTTTTAAAGAATCATCAGTTTCCACTCTCGCTACTAAAAAGTTCTCAAAGTGAGGATTGCTGGGGGGTGGTGGGTATGGAGAGGATTGTTGGGTTATGGACACTGGGGAGGGTATGTGCTATGGTGGGTGTTGTGAATTGTGTAAGCCTGATGATTCACAGAACTGTACCCCTGGTGCAAATAATACATGTTAATAAAAAAGAAAAGTTCTATGACAGTCTGATTGTGATCTATCATAGGTAACTCACTTTTTTCCTTTTTTTAAAGTTTTGATTTAAATTCCAGGTAGTTAACATACAGTATATTAGTTTCAGGTGTATGATACAGTTATTCAACACTTGATACAACACCTAGTCCAACCTGGATTCTTCTCTTTATTTTTGGCATTTGGACATGTTACATTGCCTTGGAGTGAGTCTTTTCTCAACCATGCTGCTGAAAGCATCATGGGCCCTTTCATTCCAGGGGCTCATATCCCTCACCTTCTGAAAAAAGTCTTTCATTTCTTTGATATTTACCATCATCTGAGTCTTCGCTCCTTTTTCTCTGAGATCCCTGTTAGTTGTGTATAGAACTTTGTCTCTTTGTCTTTTTGTTCTACCATCTGGATTACACCAATTTTTTCTTTTGAAACTTCAATTTATTGTTTTTAATTTCAAAGAACTTTTCTTCATTCCCTCATAGTTTTGGATTATCATCATCCTATCTATTTGATAAGTACAGTATTTTCTTAGTTCTTTGAGAATATTTTATGACGCATTCTATCATTACTGCATAGACTCTATATTCGCTAAGTTTTTGTTTTTGTCTCTTTCTCTCATGTTCACATTTTTAACCAAATTTCTAGTAATCCTTGACTATTCACTAATAAAGTGAGAAACTGAAAAACTAATCTGGAACTCTGTATATGGGCTAGTCTCATGATTTCATGGGCTGTCCTTTAAGTTAACAGGGTTTCAAGTCACATTTATTTTTCCTTCCATAATTTTATTTATTCACTAAAAATTTATTTATTTTTAGAGAGAGTGCCAAGCAGGACAGGCAGAAGCAGAAGGAGACAGAATCTCAAGGAGATGCTGCGCTCAATACGGAACCCAACGTGGGACTCAATCTTAAAACCCTGAGATCATGACCTGAGCTGAAACCAAGAGTTGGACACTTAACAAAATACACCACCCAGGTACCCCTCGTTTAATTTTATTTTCAAAGTTTAGTTAACAGACTGTGCAATATTGGCTTCTGGAGTGGAATTCAGTGATTCATCACTTACATATAAAACCCAGTGCTTATCAAACAAGTACCCTCCTTAATGACCATCACTCATCTAGCCCATCCACCACCCAGCACCCCTCCATCAACCCTCAGTTTCTTCTCTACCGTTAAGAGTCTCCTGTGGCTTGTTTCCCTTTCTCCCTTTTTCCTTTTCCCCTTCTTATATGTTTCTCAAATTTCATGTGAGTGAGATCATATGGTATTTGTCTTTCTCTGATTTATTTCACTTAGCATAATATACTCTAGCTCCATCCACACCATTGCAAATGGCAACATTTCATTTTTGATGGCTGAATAATATTCCACTGTGTATATATGTACATTCTACATCTTCCTTATCCATTCATCAGTCGATGTACATTTGGGCTCTCTCTGTAGTTGCTATTGTTAATAATGCTACTCTAAAGATCAGGGTGCATGTGCCCCTTTGGTTCTGTATTTTGTATCCTTTGCCAAATCAGATCATTTAAGGAGATCCTCTAATGTTTGATTCTGGCAATGACATTGCTTCCATTACAAGGGTTAGACAAAGTAAAGAGATATGTGTCCTTCTCACCGTTAGATATAGAAACATTTGCTTAAGCCCCCTATTTTCAGAAAGGAAGCTCCTCCTTTCTCTGCTTTGCCCAAGATCCCTCATTCAAAATCCCTTCCAAGTCCATTCTCTGGAAAATAGATTTAATTTCCCTTTCAAAACTGGAAAAGCCATAGCTGGCTGACTGTCAGAGGTGGGAAAAGACATCTGATGTTTCTAATTGCTTCTTTTTTACAAAAATAAACCAATGATCCTGACTTTGTCTCCCCCAAAGTTTGCCTTACACAGAACTAGGTGCATCTAATGGCTTAAAACCTGAGGGACTTTCCAAGTTCCATTGGGGCTAAGATGAACTTCTCTTCCTTGGTACCCTTCTCTATAGGTACCTAGAGTTCCACATGTACTTAGCCAAATCGTTCATTACACAACTATCTGTTTCCCCCTAAAGTTTGATGCCATCTCTTAGCTGCTATGGTTTTTGCTCTTGTTTTTCCCTGTAGCATTTTACCCCTCGTATGCCTTTCTGTTATCTTAGCTGGGCTTCAGGAGGCAATGCATACTTCTAATATACCAAAGTTAACCAGGCTTCAACTCTGTTTGCTCAACTGTGAAATGAAGAGAGATGATGTCTACAGATTTTCAGATGCCAAGTATAAATCTCAGAGGTAAGAGAACCTTGTATGTATGGAAAACTTGAGTAGTGGTTATAGATGGGAACTGACAGAAGGGAAAATCTAGAGAGATGATCGCTGTTGTCCTAACTCTGAGAAAGGAGTAGCCAAAGTCAAAGAAGTTTGACCTCCAGGAACGTAAGGTACTCACACAGAGGCAGAGTGCCAGCAGGGAGGAAGCAAGGGGAAAGATTCAAAGAAAGCCAAGAAAGCGACACTGAATGCATTAGCATTTACAGTGTTCTGTCTAGCCCAGATTCAAGGACAAGGGAAGATCTAGGAGCAGAGGAAACACGTGATCTGACTAAAGAAAATAATAGAAATAAAGAGGTCAGGTGCAGAAGGAGTTTGCAGAAATAGTTGTGGAGGGGCACTGGGACTCTGGAAAAACACATAAAAACAAACAAAACTAAAGGAGACATCAATAAAGATCAGGAACAATCAGTTCTAACTATGTTAAAGCACAAAGGTTGCAGAGGTGGCCATTCACTTTTTAAGAGAAAGTCAAAGGATATTTTTTATTCTAGAATCTAAACAACTAGTGAGAAGTAGATTTGACAATACGCCAAGGGTCTGCATTGGAAGAGTTCCATGTACTTATTTTAATTATATTTTCTCTTATTTTACATTACAAAGCATGCTCAATTTTGAAAACTCTAGTTGGAAGCATAAAATATTTCATGTAGTCCATTTCTTTGGCAACACACATAATAATTAACAAAACTCTGGAGAGGCAACATTGTGTTATAAAAGTGTTTTTTATTGCTGCATATTTGGGACCATTTTATTTACTGATGCATTCATTTTATCACACAATTAATATTTCTCAGTACCTACTATGTGCCAGGTAGTGGGGATTAAAACATTAACAGAAAAAAATTCCAAAGAGCTCACCATAATTTTGTAAGAGGGGGGAAAACCCGCAATATTAAGGAAGTCTATTAAATGAGTAATTTCAAGGAAATCTACAACTTGAAACATAAAAATTCTTATACCTAAAAATCAGGTATTGCTATGAAACTCCTTATAGCACAGCTATGGGAGGTTCATTACAAGGAGGTACTTTGCAGGAATCCTTTGCAAACATTTTCAAAATGCATACAATGGGCACTTTTGCATTTGAAAAGAGTCATGATTTTAGCAGCTTTGACATAGACACAAGTTTATACAACAGCACATTGAAAAAAGAGAAATAGCTGGAGAAAAACAAACTCAAGAGATGAAACTGTGTATCAGATCAAAAAGCTCTGGGCTTCAAAAATGGAATATCTGGCAACTGCAAACAGACAGAACGATTCTCTATAATTAGTACCTTATCTCTGATACAGAAAGTGACCAGCACCAAGCCCAGTGAATGTCTGGATCAAATATTTGTCAGGTGAATAAATTAAATACCAATGCAGTAGAAATCTGTGTGGACCAAAATGGGACAAAGAAACACATCAAGGAATCCTACAAATCCAAAAAGATCATAGGGGCTTCCATAGCCAGTTTTCTCTAATTTATTACCATAACCTGGTGGCTAACATTAAACCCAAATTATTTGTAGATGCTGCATATGTACTTATTCTTTTTTTTTTTAAAGATTTTATTTATTTTTTTGACACAGAGAGAGACCACAAGTAGGCAGAGAGGCAGGCAGAGAGAGATGGGGGGGGGGGGGTAAGCAGGCTCCCTGCTGAGCAGAGAGCCCGATGTGGGACTCGATCCCAGGACCCTGAGATCATGACCTGAGCTGAAGGCAGAGGCTTAAACCACTGAGCCACCCAGGCGCCCCATATGTACTTATTCTTAACCACCTATGTAAGTTGTATGTTTGTTCCATGATTTGAGTTCCCCTCTTTTTAATAAATTCTCTTGTCTTGATAAATATCCAAGTGAAAAATTATTCTTTCAGTTGTTGTTAAGAGGGGCCATCTAAATGGGTAGGCCTGCAGGAATTTGCAGTAGGATTGGATGGACTAGAAAGTTTGATTCAGTTTGACTGTGATGGAGTCTAGAAATGTGCCCTTTACAGGAAACGAAGCCTGAGGACTAAGTTTGAAGAACAATGCCATATGCAGGGACAATCCATTCCAGAGGCCCTCTTTCAAAACTTACAAATTCCCTAAAAATTCTGATAAACACTGGCTCTGCCAAAATGCAAATAAAATGGTTTTAAGGGGGCACCTTGGTGGCTTAGTGGATTAGGCCTCCGCCTTTGCTCAGGTCATGATCTCAGGGTCCTGCGAATCGAGCCCCGCATCGCATCGGGTTCTCTGCTCAGCAGGGAGTCTGCTTCCCCCCCTTCCCTCCGCCTGCTTCTCTGCCTACTTAGGATCTCTCTCTGTGTCAAATAAATAAAAGTATTTTTTAATTAAATAAACAAACAAATAAAATGGTTTTAAGAATGAATTTTGGTTCTAGTTTTGTGTATACAGAGGTACAATTGGTAGATAGCACATATACCAGCCAGGAGGATCAAACTGGTGGTAGAATCAGAGCAGTATTCAATCCCAGTGGGGAAAAAGTAATTCAGTATCACTCTTTTATCTATTATGTGAAGTCATTCCTATCTAGTTGTATAGAGAAGGATGAGGCACTCTTGGTGAGAAGGCACATAAGGAAGTATGAGGTACTCATTCGAGCATAGGATCTGATACTAGCTGGTTTCCAGTTTTGTGCTTCTGGCCAACGTAACCTCATTTTTCTTCTCTGTAAAGAAGGTATCATGTAAATTAATGGAGTATGCATGTAAAATATTTAGCAGAGTGTGAATACTAGGGTATAAAAATACTTCATCTTCTATGTATTTTACTAGTAGTAGTAATACCATTTCTTATCTAAGTCATGTGGCAATTAATTTGTGAGAAAGAGGAAAACAAGTCTAGTTCAATAAACTCCTATTAAGAAAGCAGCAATCACACAGAATGTGAAAGGAAAATGGGCCTTCCCAAAATCAAATTATCAAAGAGAACAAGGAACAAAGGCCAAAAGGTTGACTGGACTAGGTGATCAAGATTTAGCCTTTTTTGTTAGGAGATAAAAATAAGACTGACATAGCCATACAGTGTCAAGAACCCTGTTAATCTCAGTCCAGAAATCCCACACAGAATGCAGACCAGATTTAAAAAAAAAAAAAAAAAGTGCCAGTTTATTGAGATAACCTAAACTATTATATTCCCATAATTATATCACTGGTTAGCACATCCCTGCAAATATTAATTCACTGACATTTTTTCCTAAAATATTGCATACATGCAACTCACATGCATTCTGCTGTCAACTGGGAATACAATGAAGAAAGACATCTCTGCTTTCATGGGAGTCTAATTCTAGCAAACAATTACACATGATTATCAAAATATTGCAAATTTTAACAAGTAGAAACTATCTAGGATAGTGAGACAAGATACTATGGAGCTGGAGCTGGATAAGAGTAGGCATAAACAATGAAGTCCTTCCCAAGAAAGTACTTGAGAACTCAGTAAGGAGAACTTATCAGACACATTAAGAACAAGGAGAGCAGAGCATTCCAGGCCAAGGCTTGCAGGTTAGAAAGGACAAGGACAAAAGAAAGTCATAATGGTTGGTGTATATGAGGCAAAAGGAAAGTGACCATGAAATGTGCTTAGAGAGGGAAGCTAGAGCTACAATGGGGCCACGGAGGTCATATTACACAATTTGGATTTTATTCTAAAAGGAAAAAGAAGCCATTAAGTGATATTGACATGTGTGTGTTTTGTGTGGTAGTGGTGGTTACCATCTTATTAACCTTTTGAAATAAAATCACTAGCTGCTATAGGGTGATGAACAGGAGCAGTGTACCAGAAGAAGGAGTAAGACCAGATGGAAGCTACCAGAATTAGTTCAGGTAAGACATGGTTCTTAAAATCTAAGTAGAAGAGTAGAGAGCAATATAAATGGATTCAAGGTAAATACTGGAGATAGATTTGAGTAAAGTTTGCTGTTAAACTCTGTCCAGAAGACTAAAAACAAGGAATAATCAAGAATATTTCTATAATTTTGGTTTCATTATAGTGTGACATTCACCAACATGTAAAAGACTGGGAAAAAGACTTTTGGGGGGATAGTAATCAAACACCATTTTGGTGCCATAAAGTTGTAAGTGCCTGTTAAGGAGATATCGAATTAAGATATTTAGGAGTATGGATCTCAGGGGAAACTTCTGGACTAGAGGTAGACAATTAAGGTTCATGATAGTGTAGATAGTATTTAAAGCCACATGAATGGTTTAAATCTCCTAACAAATAAAAGTAGAGAGAACAGAGGAACCAAGAGAAGCCTAGGACAAGCCAATTTTTAGAGGATGTGCAGAGGAGGAACAGTCAACAGAGGAGAGGGACAAGGATGGGTCAGTGCAAGCCAAAAAAAAAACAAAAACAAAAACAAAAACAAAACAAACAGAAGAAGAGTTTCATTTTGTGATTACAAATCTTCCCTGAGACTTTGTTTCTATGACTTAGACTTCAAGTTCATTATTCCCATCCTTCACCATCTCAAATACAGTCTGTTACATGGAAAAAGCATGAATTTTAATTGAATTTTAAGACTGCATTAGAAAAAGACAGTTAAGTACCAGGCCTCCTTTTCACTATGACTGTCCTTCATCAACCTACTTAAATTCTCAGAAGTCCATCTATAAAATAAAGGGGGAAAATATGCTTGGTTGTGAGGATCAAAATGGAAAATGTATGAAAATCACTTAAGGCAGTACTTGAAATATGACAAGCACTCAGTAAATAATACTGTCGTGTGAATTTCTATTATTTCTCAGGATCTCTCCTACATTGTTGACCATAACTAATCCAAATTTGTCACAGAAAAAAATAAACACTTATATGATAACAAGATAAAATAATCTGCTGAAATAAAAGACCAAGGACTGCAAATGAGAGAGGTATGCATAAAGGTCCTGTAAAAGAATATTGAGGGACCCTTACTTATAGCCTCATGCATAGACCTATTAAAATGTCTCCAAAGCAAAAGAGAGGAAAAGAGGAGAAGGAAGAAGAGGACAAGGGGAGAAAGTATACCCATTTTGCAAGGAAAATAGTACTGTGCCTCAAACAACTTATAAATGAAAACTTTTCCTTGTTTGTTCTGTAAGAAAAAAAAAGTATGACTTTAAAAATATATACAAATATTAATTATACCCTTGAAAATCTAGAGAGAGAAATTTTATAAGGTATGTTATAAATAAGTGGAACTTTAATTCTAAAAAACTGAGGGAAGATGGTACTCAAGGAATACGACTATCACTGGCACAAAGGAATTTCTCCCAGAATTTCAGTTCTTAAAGGAAGACTTTGACAATAGTTACCAATGCAATTCTATTTTTAAAAAAAAGATTGCTCAATGACACAGGGCCTATTGATTATTGTGTTTAAGAAAGAGCAGGGCAGGACTTCAGAAATTGGAAGCTCTTAACAGTATTGAATTCAGACCATAAAATATTTGTGGGTTTTACTGCAATGTAAATGGTTATATCCACCAGAAAAATGTGTGCTATCCAAATTGTGCAATAAAAAGAAAATGGCTGTCTGGTCTCTTCCATAGAATTAGAACTCATTAAAAGGGTAAGATAGTTCATTGTCTAGTAACTCTACATTAGGAAAATGCTTTTGACTAGAGACAACATCCTCTATGTTAAGTGATAATATACAGGGGTAGCCATTCAAAGGTGTCGGACATATGAGAATAATATACAGCAATGTAATTAGTAATCGAATAAACATGGGTGGAATTTATAGGAAATAAATATCAACATGCCTGTGGTAGACACAAATGCATGGATGTAGGCTTTCACAGTATTTCAGGCTTTCACACTGGCAACAGATAAGAATGAACCTAACTTTTTATACTGCATCATCCTTAAATGATTACAGAATGCCACAAAGACATCAAAACACTGAAATCCATAATAGAAATTTTGTTGCCACTGTTCTCCCTGCATTGTAGAAACTTTCTATGATTTCCATTCCTTATCCAAAGGCAGATTCATGACCATTAGTCACATTTTTTAAATGCCCAGCTAAATACCAAGGGTCATCCTTTACCTATAGTGTATATTCAAATTTTTTCCTACAGTCAGAGAGACCCTGGAAATTACAACATCCTCTCTACCTCTCTGGATTCCAGTCAGAGGCTCTGAAGAGAGACACATGCTTCAGAGGTCTCTTCTAACTCAGAACGTTACCAGGCAAATTAAGGATCCCCACGTATAGATTCCAGCATAGGACACAAGGAAACACTACCAGGCTCTGAGTTCCTACAAAGCACATGAATCCAGAGAAGAAAACCTGAGCAAGAACAAAGCTTCTCAGCCCAACTCACTTCTGTCGCAAACAGCCAGAATCCATTCAGCAAATGGTTACCAGACATTTCATACACATAATGTGTTTTGCTTGAGAAAAATAGTGAACAAGACAGTTGTCTATAGCTTAGTTCTAGTCTTGTGAGGTAAATGGACATCAATGAGGAATTCTGAATACAATATGTAATGTTCCATGATATAGATGGTCTGAGAGTGTTTGAGGCACAGAGGAAGGATCCTAAACCCAGTTTTGAGGGTCAGAGAAGGCTTTTCTCGTGTAAAAACAACACCTAAGCTAGAGCAAAAGGCTTAGGAGTAATGATGAGACAGTAAAAACAAAGGGAATAGTATTCCAGGCAGAGAGAGTACATGTGCGAAGACCTGGAAGTCAGGAAGATTGAGGTATTTGAAGAGAACTGTAGTTAGTTCAGTATTACTTAAGCACTGCCTCAAAGGGGAGTATAACTAGAGAACCATGAGAGGTCACGGAAGATCCTGGAAGTCAAGTGAGAAATAATGGATTTTATAGATCTAAATATAAATACAGCAACACACACATATACATCCTGAAAATAAATCAGATTTTGCCTTCTCCCTCCAAATTTCTATCTCTTCACAATATTCTGACATTGTCATGTAGACACATAATACAGTGACCATGACAGAAACATGATCTGATAAACATCAGTCTGAGAGACAAAATATTTTTAAGTTCAATTTATCAAGTCATGCCTAAGACTGTCCCCTCAGGTAAGTTATTTTAAAATCTTTTTTGGGTACATATACCAAATACTATGTATCATATCTGTTTTGAGTCTATTTTTAGGATTTATGAAATTCAGTTTAGTAATTTTATTGACCAATATGGTACAGTTGCAGGAGAGGAAGACTATCTGCAAACATAAGGAAGGCTGGACTGTTACCGCCTTGTTCAACACAATGTAGGGAATTAGGAGAATTAGAGCTGTATGTTACAAATTCATAAGAGAAATGTGGAAACCACACCCTGAAGATTGAGAGGAGAGGTATAGCTCATGGAACCAAGAAAGATTCATGAAAGAGAGAACATTAGAAAAGAACCAAATGAACCAAAGTAAGGACAGATTTGGGGAGTTTTAGAAGTGACTGAACCAGGACACCAAGTGTCCATGTTTCATGATTTATTTTATTTTCTGTTTGTCTTTATGTCAGAGATTCTTAAAGTTGTTAGTACAGTCATATGTACCACGAGGCTCCAAGGTGAATTCATAGCCTGATTTAGTCATGAAACCATAGATGCTTTCTCTCTCTCCTAATAATTTATGAGGCTAGCCTTTGGTAAATTTGCTTTAGACCTTTGTTTCTCAAAGTATGATCTGTAGTCCAAGAGCATTTGCATTATGCTAGAAATTCAGAATCACAGGCCTAACCCAAAACATACTAAATTATTAAACTTTCAAATTTCAAAAGGTCTAAAGAAGGAGTCAGCATTTTTTTTTATTTTGTAGAGGGCCAGGTAGTAAATATGGCTTTGCAGACCATACAACCTCTGTCACAACTATTCAGCTCTGCCATTTTAGCATGAAACCAAGCGAAGACAATATGAAAATAAATGAAACTATGTTCCAATAAAATTTTATTAATAGAAACATGGGATAGCACAAATTTGGCCCTAGGTAGTTTGGCAGCCCTTGCCTTACAACATAAGGTGTGCACAGTTGCAAAATAAGGGCCATAAATGAGAAATCTATGAGTAATCTATTTAAGAAGCCATAGAAAGCAGGGGCATGACCAGTATCTCTAATGTTGCAGCAGTTAGGATAGAAAAGATGCTAGAAATGGGGTGCCAGCTTGAAGGCCACCATAGTAATGTGGGTATTAAGGATCATGGGTCTGAGTAAGAGTGATAGCAATGAAAGCATAAAGCTTGAATGAACAAGAAATCCCACAGGTCAAATATAATTTGATATAGAGTTATTTCAAAGTTTTTACATGTAAGAGGTCAAAGTTCTTTTTTTAACATGGGAAAACAGCAATGCCATTCCCAAGGACAAATGCTGGTATTGGAGGGGGAAAAAATGATGTTTCAAATGTTGAATAAAACCTGCTGATATTATATCTGAAAAAAGATGTCCGGGAGGTAGTGTGAAAGCTGAGTCAAGAGACATGTCAAATAGATCTGGACATTATCCGTGTAAAAAAGAAAATACCCACTGAACTAGAAGTAGTCTACAAAAGAGCTTGGAGCAAGGGGAAGGGAGGCCAAAGGAAACCCGAAGAATCAACTTTAGGAAAGGCCTACATTTAGAAGGAGACGACAAAGAACGCAAAAAAGTAGACGTGGTTCAGGAAGACTGCACAAGCCAACAGACAAGCTACTTTCAAGAAAAATAGGGAAATAAATATAGCACATAATGTGAGATCCTAAGGTTCTTACGTACATTTAAAATACTGAAAACTACTCAGCCATCAAAAAGAATGAAATCTTGCCACTTGCAGTGACATAGGTAGAACCAGAGTATTATGCTAAGTGAAATAAGTAAGTCATAAAAAGACAAATATGATTTCACTCATATGGAATGTAATAAAAAAACACACACGCAGGAAGGGGGGTAAAAAGGAGAGAGAGGGAAACAAACCATCAGAGACCCTTAACTATAGAGAACAAAATAAGGGTCGATGGAGGGAGGTGGGTGGGGGATGGGCTAGATGGGTGATGGGGGTTAAGGAGGGCACATGCGATGACCACCAGTGTTGTTTATAAGCGATGGAAGTCACTGAATTCTACTCCTAAAACCAATATTACACTTAAGTTAACTAAAATTCAAGTGAAATTTTGAAACAAAACAAACTATTGAAAAATAAGTGGTATCGGGGTTTTCCTATATATTGCTGCATACAGTCCAAAGCAAGAACTGGATAATAAGGCTTTATATTTCTGGAAAAAAACAAAAAGCCATCCCTCTCATTTGTTCACAGTGCACTAACTTTTTTTTTAAGCAAATCCTGGCCATTAATGGTGTTTCTATTTCTTTCATTTTATTGACACAGTTCAGAATATTCAAAGGGGGGGAAAGTTGAACAAGGACCAGAGATGGTATGATGGATACTGGCAGGAACAGCTTAGATCAATTTAGGAATAAGCTATAAACATTTCTGAATAAACTTCTAGAAACCCCTTCCTATCTCTAAGACCAACAAATTTTCCTTCTGCAATAGGATCTTGGATTTAAAAAGAATTAAAGATTATCTTTGCTTTATTTTCAATTTTGAGTTCATACTGAAAATATGCATTTTAATCAGTTAAGCTAACAGACATCAACTTATAAATGACACAATTTTTCCCCACTAAATCCTATTTTCTTTTCTTAGCTATATAATGGATTATACATATCAACTAATAAACTGTGGTAGCTCATCCACAGAAGTTACTGAAGTCAGAGCATAAGCTTTCTTGCTTGGAATTTTCCATCAGATATCATAAAAAGCTGAATTCTCCTTTTTCTACATTAAGATATTACATCCAGTTGACAACTGTATCCTAGTTTTAACCATATAAACAGCAAAAGCAGTAAACTAATAATGCCTAATATTAACTAAGAGCTTATTATGTGCAAGGAGCTCTTAGAAGAGCTGAGTATTAACTCACTTAAATTTTATTAGTTTTGCAGATAGCAGTTGTTATTTGAATGGAATCTTCAAAATCCCCAAACCCCTGACTCCCTCAATTTTTGTTTCCCGTGCTGAATTGGCACTGTTCAGGAGACTCAGCCCAACCAGTTTGAAATCAGGGGCACGGCATTTGCATAACAGGGTCTGACCAGCCGTGTAAATGTTGTTACATATATGTGGATCAACTCAAGCTCATGGGGTCAACATGTCATTTGCCAGAGTAGTTTAAGAAATGATCTGTTCATTTAACTAGTTTGGCTTGAAAAAGGGGCAGCATGTGCACCTTTCACAGGTATGGAAAGATACCCAGAAATAGCCAGCAAATGATAGTGAATGCATGGAATTTAATTTTTCCCCTTACCTGTGCTCAGTTAACTGTGTTAGTAAGGGCTAATAAGCTTTAGAAGTCTCTCCAATGGAAAGGTACTCCGAGATGAACAAAGATTGCTAACACTGTTTGTGGATGGAATTTTACAACTCTTAACTAAGCATGCGTCATTACTTTCAACTCATTTAAAAGACTGATTCTAGTTGGCATCTCATGTTTGTAACTAGTTCCCCAACCCTTCTTTGTGTTCTTTTTTTGTTGCTAAGATCAGAGAGTAGGCTTTATTGCCTCTGTTCCTCAGTGCACACACCACAGACACTTGTTTCCCTTGCTTCTTTCTGCACATACATCAAAACCTGTAGTTGACAGAAAGACTTTTGAAAAACATCACTGATCCCAAAATAAAATGCAGGTGATTTCTGCCTGTATATAACCCATTACATTTGTGATCTATAATTTTCCAAGTGTCAGTTACTGACTAAAGAAATAAAAATAACAACATTAAATGATGCCTTTCAGACTTAATTCATAGTGGCAAGTGAAAGATATCTGGTTAAAAGAGCAGTTTTCCATTTATATAGAACTTTGCTTTTCAACCATATTAAGGATACAAAAACAAAAACAAATGGCCTATGTATAATAAATGCAGTTTTGATCCTCCTAGATGCAAAACTCTCAGGGAAATTCAATCCGCTCCATAAATCATGACACAGTATGTAAGACCTATAATTTCTAGTTTTCTTTAAAGATTAAAATAAGAGAAGCCAGCATCAAAATGCTCTGTGCTACACTGGGGGTATTTGCATGTATTAGTTCACTTAATGCTCTCATAAACCTTTGAAGGTTGGCATTGTAATCCCTACTTTACAAATGACAGAGTTTCAAAGAGGTGAAATAACTTGCTCACAACCATAAAGTTGGAAAATGTAATAGACAGAATTTGAACCTCCATCTCCTAGTTTCATCTTCCCCCTTGGCCATTCTTCCTGTAGGAACCCACTCTCACTGTGCGGGGCTTAAGGTCGTAAGGAAAGGATGGAAGAGGGCTGAGCAGCAACAAGTTAGAAATGGAGAGAAGAGGGGCGCCTGGGTGGCTCAGTGGGTTAAACCTCAGCTCAGGTCATGATTTCAGGGTCCTGGGATCGAGTCCCGCATCAGGCTCTCTGCTACGTGGGGAGCCTGCTTCCTCTCCTCTCTCTCTCTGCCTGCCTCTCTGCCTACTTGTGATCTCTGTCAAATAAATAAAATATTTTAAAAAAAAAAAGAAATGGAGAGGAGAGAGAGAGAAAGGGGACTTGTGTCCTTGAACAAACAATACTTTCATTTTCCATTTTCTGCACTATTTAAATACAAACTCATCTCACTGGTTTCATGGGCAAAATTTAGTTTGGATGATTAGAAAAATGCTTCTGTGGGGACTGACTGGGACAGCTGCTTTAATTCTAAACTCTTTCCTACTACTTCTACTTGGTGGCAGATATTAGAGAAAAGTTAAGTATACAGCAGCCACGGACTCCAAATTAAGCGATAATGAATGCAGATTTCCATGAAGATTCCACGAGTTAGTAATTACAGTTTTATTGCAATTTGAAATGGTGAAATAAACTCAGTCTCCATTGTCCCATACATGTAATTGATGAGTTAATTTGTCTTCAGCACTCTCGCTGTTCTAATATTTCTCCATCGATTCCAAGAAAATTAATAGGATGCAAAATGTATAAAATTATACCTACTAAAAAAAAAAAAAAGAAGAAGAAGAAAAAAAACCATTGTACAGTACCAGAGCAGCATATTTATTTCATCTCTGGATGGTACGGGGTCACCATCTTTTTCTTCCCCTTTCCCAGTGACATTTTCAGATTTGACATTCTGTGACATTTTCAGTTTAATATTGCTAATACCCTGGCTGCAGAATTAAAAGTACACCCCGAGGAAGGGTTGAATGCAGATACATCAGGAGAGTATAACTGTTTTCCCCCCTCTAACAAATGTTTATATGTAAACAACACACATATTAAGAACCACAGAACAACTCCCCTCAACTTTTTTGTTTTTTCAAGAGCCAGGGGGCGGGGATAGGCTGTCAGTTCTGCGTTCCAAGGGGCTGGCTTTCATTGGAGTCTTGATGGGCAATGAACCCAATGTGAGATCCTACCTGCGTATTGCCCAGGGACTGTATGATAAATTTCTGAAGCAGAGATTGAATGAAAGGTGCTCGACATACAGCAGGTGAGGCATCCTCACCGGAAGACAGCTGAAGAAAGGTCTCTACCATTATGATTCAGGAGCCACAGGAGTCCCCACACTCTATATCCCTAACTGATGAATAAGTCACAATGTTAATTGAATGTGGATGCTCACTGACATTTATATAGGGTTCTGTTTGATGAATGAAAGGTTAGATTCATTTTTTTTTTTTAGTATAGTTGATAAGCTCCACCTGACTCTCCCTTGGCAATACCTGTGGATTCCTATTACATTTTAAATATGCTACTCATCTCCTTCCTAGGCCAGACACTGCATACTTCCCTTCAACCATAAGCAATGCAATTTTTCACTAGGAAGGGGAATATCCTTATAAGATTCAACCATTACTATCTGCGCAAAAGAAACATGGGCACTATCTGAGCTAAAGTATTTGGTTCCGTTTATCATATTCCAAACCCAAATAAGATATTCCTCTTCAACTGATCCAGTCTTCCTTTTCCTCACTATCACTAGCCCACGATCTGTTTGAAGGAATAAGCCTCACCCCAACCTCTAAATATGGACATTAAATATTTGAACTTAGATGGAGACAAAGGACCTGGGGTGAACAGAGAATAACTATCTTCCAGACCAAGTGACAAAAATGACAGCTTTTGTGTTTTGTCTTTTTGAAGCTTTCATGAGGTATACTTGACAAATGAAATTGTATATATCAAAGGTATACCACGTGATTTGATATATTTATGTACTGTGAGATTATTATCACAAGTAACACAGGCATTACCTCACATACGTGTGTGTGTGTGTGTGTGTGTGTGTAAGAACATTAAGATCCACCATCTTAGAAAATTTCAAATATACACAATGGTATTAATTACTACAGTTATTACATTATTAGATAAACAGAATTTATTTGCCTTGTGACTAAAAGTTTATATCCTTTAACCAACTTTAGATATAAGAGCTTGTGCCTAATCCACTTTGATGGTAGTTCCAGGCATCCCTGGCTTGCGTGGGTGGCTCTGCTTTAGGATTTTTGAACCATTACTTAGCGCGGACCTAACGTCCACTCAGGCAAAGTCAACATATGCCAAATGCTAAGCACTATCTCACAAAAATTCTGAGAGGCAAACAATACCATAAAAAGACTGCATCCCTGGAGGGACCAGAGCCTGTTGTGGGATTCGTTCTGTTGAAATTTCAGACTGTAAGAGTCATATAAACAAAGTAGTGACCTTTCAGTCTGCTAGACGATGTGCCCTATTCGTCACAGCGCTGTAACCAAAGCTCTCCGTGAGGAGAAGGGCTGCAAGGAGGCAGAGGAGAGTACGCAGCTCCTTGCCACTGTTGGCTTCAGTTTAGCATTACGAAATTTTTAAATAAATAATATCAGCCATAAGGCTCACAGCTATTTTCCTTTTGCTGTATAGTTTCTATTTGTTTGTTGTTGCTGTTTTTAATGGTTAAGCTATGTGCTTTGCTGAGAATAGGTTTGCAAAGTTCTTTCTTGTGTGATTTTTCCCAGCATAGAAGAGCAAATGACATCTGGGTTTTTCCCCTCAGCATTGCTTCTGTTTTCCTTTTTATGTGTGGGTAATATAACCTAACAACACATACACTTCCATGTATTTTCAGTATTTGGCTATTATTCTTTCACACTTAGTTAAGATGTACTAAGTGTTAAGTCGCATAGAAAATACATTTCTTAAAGATTTTTTTATAAGAAAATTTTGAGCATTCCTTTTTTTCTAAGTGCTCTGATATGCAAGAGTCAACTGTTAGATTTATATATAAAAGTTAGAAGGGATCATCTTAGCCCATAATATCCTTCTCCATTTAGTCCCACATTGTGACACAGAGGTGGGTGCTATTAAGATCTACCTCAATTTACACTACGGTCATAGGTCATTATTGTATGCCCACGGGCTTATACAAAGAAAATGCATATTTACTTAAACAGAAGCACAATATTGTCATTGATATGGTGGATACAAGAATTAACAGTTATTTAATCCAGGGAAGGATGCTCTATCAAATTAGTTAAATTGGTGACAATTTTTCACAACCTTTTTAAAAAAATTTTTTTTTTGTTTAGAGTACAAGGAAAAGTTACAAAAAAGAAAATAACATTTGCTGAAATAGTTTGGATAGGCATGACACCTAGAGTAGATAGACATTGGAAAAGTAAATGACAGGAACATTTACAGAGTGTCTTCTATACAGCAAAGTGCTGCGTTGGCCCTCTAACATATGTTATGTGCTGAAATTATATGTTTGTTTTTAAGCACCTTGATATGCTAAAGACAGTGAGGTATTTGCAGAAAACAAATGTAGGAGATTTGTAAACCAAAAAGAAATATATCTGTAGCTTTCAATACTACACTCATAAGTGCACATAAATAAAAGTGTTTTATAAACATTTATATATATATGTGTATATATAGAGAGAGAGAGACAGGATCATTTCTTAAACATTAAAATTAATTAAGTTGGCATGGGCATGAAGCTTTGCAGAGATAGGAAGCTTCTTCCTCTCTCTTTTATGTCCTCTGGCTCTAGTTGGGCATTTAACATGGTTAGAAAGGATTCATTATTATGAGGCAGTAGGGAATAATATATGCATGAAATGTGATTCTTCACCCTGAGAAATTTTTAATCGAGAGGCAATACCCAAAATAAAACAATTTACAGTGTGCAGAAAGCTAACACAGAGGCACAAACACAGAACTAAGGAGAGAATGACTGAGAAGACAGATGGTATATGACAGGAATGGTTAAGATTTCTGTAGGTAGAAGGTAAGTCCAGAAAAAAGGAAAACCATGATGTCCAGTGTCTATGATTTCGTGAAGTAAGTTACTCCTTTATAAGTTCCTGGCAAATATTTTTGGATATAAATATCATATAAATCAAAGCAAAGGAATAAAATGTAAGTGATGAGTACAAACTGAATTTGTCAATGGATTTAGAGAACACTATCAAGGTTTTCCTGGAGCAAGGAAAAAAAATTTGATGAGGTAGGTGACTAAGAGCACAAACAGGAAGAAATGGGTAGAAGGAAGAGGTGGTAGGCAGGTGTAGGAGAAAGGAAGAACATATACAGAATATGGTGCACATTAGAACAATCTTAGCATCTTTGCATTCTCTTTCTTTCCATGCTTTGGAGATGACTTAGTTCCAAAATTTATCCTATCAGCAAAAAATGTAATTAAAAAATATATCCCATTTCCTTACACCACACACGAAAATAGATTCAAAATGGATGAAGGACCTCAATGTGAGAAAGGAATCCATCAAAATCCTTGAGGAGAACGCAGGCAGCAACCTCTTCGACCTCAGCCGCAGCAACATCTTCCTAGGAACATCGCCAAAGGCAATGGAAGCGAGGGCAAATATGAACTATTGGGATTTCATCAAGATCAAAAGCTTTTGCACAGCAAAGGAAACAGTCAACAAAACCAAAAGACAACTGACAGAATGGGAGAAGATATTTGCAAACGACATATCAGATAAAGGGCTAGTGTCCAAAATCTATAAAGAACTTATCAAACTCAACACCCAAAGAACAAAGAATCCAATCAAGAAATGGGCAG